>APFE030240682.1:72763-92406 GCA_000404065.3 Pinus taeda | reverse complement strand
TGACAACTAGCGGCAATTGGGGCGACTGTTACGCTACAAAAGTGCGTCAGTCAAGTTTGCTACGCAAAAATAAAAAAGAAGCAATCCAAGACCAGGCCAACGATAACCAAGTAAACCAAGAAGCAAGAAACAACAAAAGAACTCAACCCAGAAGGCTGACCAAGCAGGTAAAAACCAAGAAACAACCAAAAAGGCAAGACAAGCTCCCCAGTGGAGTCGCCAAATTGTTGAGGAGGTAAATCCCCTCTGCGGACAGAGGCGTTCCCTACTAGCCCAGACCGGGTCTAACAACAATCATACAACGCTACCACGCAAGTTCCTAATTGCAAATTGAAGACCAACGATGAGGGCCTACTTGGATTCCAATGCTAGTGCTTGTAGAAGAGGTGACGCTCCCGTTCCTTTGCTCCGACAGATCACGATCCCCACGATCTCCGTGAATGGACACCTGCACATACAAAGAACGACACAAACACAAGCATAAAATCCAACATATGCAACTATATATCAGTAAGAAAGGATATAACTCATCATTATCACAAAGAACAATAAGAGTGGAACCATAACAATAGTCATTTATTGATAATAGTCAAAGAAGAATAGAACCATAGTTCTGACGTTAGATTCTCCTTTGGCTGGGTAGTAAGCAACACATGTCTTGCAAAGCTTGTTGGGAATAGGAACAAGCCTCTCTCTCTTTGGTTATTGGACAAGAATATCCTTACTTAGATTTGGCCTTATGGGAATAAAGAAGGCTCTTGTAGCAGTAAGCTCTTGGAAACTTGACAATTCTAAATCTTTGGAACTAGCTTGCCAAGGAAAATGGACAAGCTTTTATAGATGGAGGAAGGAGAGTTGGGATCATCCACAATAATCATGGGATTGGCTCTGTCACTAAAGAAGCTTCCATGAGAGGTGGAAAACCGCTTCCTCTCTATGGAGATCCGAAGCCAAACCACCCAACTCAAGATAGATTCAGTCCAGGAATTTGTTAGGATGAATCTTCTGCTGTTTGTTTGTTAAAAAACACCACTGATTATGGTTGGCGCGAGTGCGACTTTGTGACAGAGCGCCAACTGGCGCGCCCTCTTTGGAGGATTTCCCCCATTGGCGCGAGGGCTACACTATGGAACCGCGCCAATGGAAAAAGGGTGATTTTTAGGGGTTTTAAGCAGGAGATGTCTTCAGGGAAAATGAAGTTCATGTTCAAGGGAATGCAATGCAAGTGTTTGCATGTCATGTCACTTCTCATAGGTCCTGGAATGAGTCCTCCAAGATGCGAGAGAGGGGTAACAGGGATGGTGACAAATTGTTGTGTAACAACCACCATCCTCGGTTAGTCCTTTCTTTAGTAGAAAACTGGAAAATGTAACCAATTTTTGGAGTGTATATCCTAGAATCGGAATGTACCCAACATAGAGAGTCCTCCTTGTCTCTAATTCTAACATGCGACAATTTAATGAATTTTATATAATTTGTCCAAAGTTTAGTAAATTCACCATGTAAATCTAATTGGGCGGCATTTTTCCAACCATGTGCCCAAAATGTTGACCTACCCTCGTCAATGATCTAACTAAGGAATATTACCCCCTAAGCATTCAGTATTATCACAAGCTCTTGGAGAAGTATGAAGTTTTCAAAACAACTAGTCCAGGGGTCCATTCCTATTTTGAATTTTTCTCCATTTTCGACTTTCCAAGCAATACCACTATCAACCACATTAAAAGAGGATATCACTTATTTTCATATAACAAAAGGATTTGTTATCCTTTCGTTTGGAAATCTTATCCATTCGTCAAGTGAGAGAGCAAAGATATATTTACTATACACCACAAATGTCCATAAGTTTTATGTTTATAATAGCCTCCACCCAACCTTAGCAGCGAGAGCTTTTTCAAATATGGTGTGATATTTCAGACCCCATCCACCCCATGATTTTGGTAGGGCTATATTATCCCACCACACCCACAAGACAACAACTTCAGCTTTAGATTCTTCCCACAAAAACCGCCCATAGAGTTTTTTAATATATTTTATAATACCTTTAGGAACCCATGTAAGAGCCATATAATATATTAGAATGGCTTCAAGGATTGATTTAGTCAATACTAATCTCCCTGCACGTGAAAGCGATTTGTAGATCCAAGATAATTTAGGTTGTCTTGAAATGTTTCGACAATGAATAGGAAGAGGATTTGCACCCTTCGCACCTCTCCACAAGAAAGTCAAGCATAGGAAAGGGTGGATTTTTGCACATTTATGACCATGCAAATTGCTTTATGAAATAGAGCAATAGCATCCTTAATTGTGTCCAAGTCTTGTCTCGAGCCATTATAAAAACTTAATATATCATCCACAAAAAGAAAGTGTGCGATAAAAAAGTTATTGCCCACCTAAATACCCTTGAGATCACCCTGTCTTTTAGTTGTTAGTAAGAACCTTCTCAAACCTTCTGTTGCTAAAAGAAACATGAGAGGGGATAAAGGGCATCCTTGTCTCAATCCTCTCTGGGCATGAAAAAAGGAGATGTTGATCCATTGATAAAAACTGCAAAAGAGACAAATGGTATACAACTCATAACTTAATTAGTGAAAGCGACTTCAAACCCTAAGTGGGTGAGAATCAATCGAATAAAAACCTAATTGACTATGTCGTAGGATTTTGACAAGTCTATTTTGGAAACAATGCATTTACACTTTCAAATCTTAATACTATGTAAACCTTCATATGCTACCCCAATAGCTTCATGAATCTGGTGGCCTTCCAAAAGGTCAATTTTTTCTCTAGATATGTTCTTGGACATAATTAGCCTAAGGCAATTGGCTATTATCTTGGCAATGTTTTTATAGATACAATTACACAGTGAGAGAGGCTTGTATTATTCAAATGAATGGGGATCATCCATGTGATTTTATTATCTTATTGTTGACTAGGAAGTCATCAAATAGATGTAATTTCCCTACCCTAGGTGCAACAATGGCAATGGGACATTATCTCCTTTAATTAAAAAATATCCAATCCTTTATTAGATCAACCAAGACCCATTATCACAGTCCTAATAATATCTAAGTGTTCCTTGTTTTATCATTTAACCACACTCCCTACCTCAAAGTCAATGGTCTCTCTCTCTATTAAAAAAAGAAAAAATATGTAATATCCCTAGCTGAACAATAGATATAATATCTTTTTGTCTCAAATGGCAATTTATAGTTTTCATTTTCTCTATGAGGATTTTGCATAATTTTCAAAAAAAAAAATTATCCTTCTTAATTGTATCCTATTATATTTCTTTAAGAACAATATTCCTTTTTCCCAAATAAAGGTACAACTATTACTTCCCAAATATATATGAATAAGACCACCCTCTCCTCTATATTACTTGACATAATTTTTGTTACTCTAAAAAATGATACTTGAGTCACTCTACCTCTTTTGGGTCTCCCTATATGGTCTTCTTTAGTCACCTATGCTTTAAAGGGTTATGAAAACAAGTTTTTAGGGTTATTTAGCTCTATAACTCTATTTATTCACTTTTAGATCTTTTCTTTTATTCATTAAAAAAAATCTCCAATATCTAACCAATAGCCTTGTGGATACTCATAGCATAAAAAGTTTTGATACCCTTTGTATTAAAATTAACATCATCCTTTTCAAATTTTCCCTCTTTTTTCTATTCATTTTAATCTTGGTTTGTTTATCATAATTGCAATGGTGCATGGTGATAGAAACAACTTCAATAGAGGGTATATCTTTCCACACCTTTTCATTCCCCACTATTTTGACATTGTTTGCTTGAGTTGTTACCAGAGAGAAGTGTTCAACAAAGTTATTAAAAACATCATTGTTTCCTATATGATCAACTTTTTTTTCATTATTTCCCTTATATATTACTTCTTATTCAATATTAACATGTCTTTTTCTACTAGGAATTATAAGGGTGGTGTGTTTTTTCTTGCTCATATACCTTTTTAGGATTACCTCAATCTTTCCATTCCCCCAAACTTATTTAGACTTGTTTTTAATCCTAAAGGCTATCTCCAGATGATGTAGAATTATTCCTTTAGGTTGATGATGAAACTAGAACTCAACTACCTCTTTGAATGTGTTTTTTTTCACATGTGGTTGACAGATACCGATGGTCATTGGGTAGCTGCTATGTCCACGGTAAGAACTAGGTAGATCAACACCAAAGGGGATCACACCCCTCGGCCTATATCTAGACCTGACCCCAAGAGCTTTCGGGAATTGACCCTGTGACCTCCCAATTGGCGAGGGCCTCTTTGAAGGTGTTGTTTAGTGGCAGACGTATTTTTAATTTTCCTCCATGAGATTTTCCCTTCTCCTCTTGCTTTCTAGGTTAGCATTTGAATTTTTTATTTTATAAAAGTCAAGGGTGTTAGGATTTTTCACCATAAAAATAAGGGATAATTCTTATAGTGACACTCTATTATCAACATTTTCCTTTATAACGACATCCTTATTATCCTCACCGGACCTCACCTCCATTGAGAACCTCAAACTTAGGCAAGTACTTTATATAGTTAAAGGACAATAAATGCATCATAAATAAATTTTATGGATAATACCCCTAAAAATAATAGCCCATCTTGGTTTTATTAATTTAAAACATAGGGTGTTTTTTATTAAATTTACAATACCTTTCATGAATACTCCAACAAATAATAAAAAATCACTAACATGAACTTCTTTTTCTTTTTATTATTAATAAAATTACCCCATTTTGTACATTGCTTACCATCCTTTACCATGACGGAAGAATATATAAGCAACAAATGGATTCATGTTACCACATGTAGCATGAGGGAAGGAATGAAAGACCACATACACACACTACCAGAAAAAAGAAAGATGAGAGTGCGATCACCACTTAGTTTTAGGGACAATCAATATTTTTTCTTCAATGCAAATCATATAACTCATAACCCATCAAACTATTTAGTGATCAAATCATCAACAACAAAAAAACATTTATCTTATGTATTAGTCCATTTAGATTTTGTTATTACCTTAAAAATTTGGTGGCAACACCAATACATGAGTGTCATAATATCATTGACAAAAAATAATAATAAATCCTATATTACAACATTTAGATAAAATTCAACCTTTCATAGAAATTAGAAAGAGCATTCCACCGAAAACAATGGCATTGGAAAATATATGCAAGAATACATGAAAAATTTCTTCAGTTTGTTAAAAAACTTCAATGTGAAAAAACTATATACAACATGGGCTACCATCTACATGTAAAAATACAAGAAAGGAAATGTCAAATCTCATGGTATTTCCAAGAGTATCCATGGTTGCAACAATATTTAGATGTAATCAATATTTTGGAATAATTGAAATGCATAGTCATATTTGGCGAAAATATTAACAAATCCAATGTTTTTTTTTAGGTGAAAATTATAAATATATAGAGAACTATTATCATAAATCGATCTAAAATTATTTTTAAATGAAATTATTAATCAAATAAATAAATAAAATTAGCATAAATTTTTTCAGAACTTTTAAATTTGGCCAAATTAGTGAAACTCTGATTAAAAACATCACAGAGAAACTGAGAAATCCTAAGGTAAGAGAAAAGAGTATGAGCAATAAAATGGTTAGCCACAAGATTACTTGGTGCATTAAGATATTGTTAATGATATCCTATGTATGTAGGTGACAAGGGTAATTAAATTATATTTTCTATGTTTTACCCAAAAATTGGTGAAGAAAATATGGCCAACTAACTAGGCTTAACTAACTTGTAGTTCCTTCAATGAGCATAAAAAACTAAGAAGGAAAAAAGGTTACCTAGAATTACCTACCCTCTCTCTCTCTCTCAAGTCATTCCAAGGCATGGATCATTGTTGGAGGATTCTCACAACTCTCTACTTGTTTCTTTCTATGTGGTTCACGGACCCCAGATATCGGTGACCACTACATCCACAAAATATTTGTACCGGGCATATCCACCTGAATGGATCACTTCCTATCGTCTAAACCATGAAACCTAACCTCGAGGGTGTCAAAAAAATTTAACTTGTGACCTCTCAATAACAAATGTGCTTTAACAATGAGTACTCAACCAATTGAGCTAACCCTTGGGGATTTTTTTGTGGTTCATTATACCAATATGGTACTAGCTAAGTCCACGAACAACATCTACCTGCTATTCTAAGGAATCAAGGTAGATAATTGCATTACATAGTAAAACATGTCACAACATGAGATTTGAACTCAGGTCGGGAAGAAGGAAATATATCGTCCCCACCGCATGCTATAGGATAAAATGCATGGTGTATGGAGAATGAAGATACCCTCAAAGGTCTTCCCAAGACCTTCGGTAGACTGTAAGATTATCTGCAACCGTCACAAATTTACATGCATGTTCATAAACAATAACTAACTATCAACGTAGGAGAAGTAGATTACCTCAAGCCTTCGTGTAGATTTGCTAGAGAGCACAATGAAGCTAGGTGGAAGTCCCCTGAGCTGGCTGCAGATCAAGTCCTGCACATAGAAGAGACAAGCATAATCGCAACATACAACTCTGATAACTAATACATGAATACATAAAAGAACATCTAGTTACACATAACTAAGCTACTCATGCTAAAAGATATTGGACAAACAACTAAATGAATGATAGTACCAACACCACAGAGTAGATAGTACAATTGCAGTTCTATGTTAATGTTGGAAGAGTGATTGCAACCATCTGTTGTATCATCTTTCCCTTACCCCTCCAGCTTCTCTCTCTCTCTCCCTTCTTACCAACTTCTTATGATTTGAGACAATGCTCAACAATCAAGTATGCCATCCTTTCAAATGCTTTGACCTCTATCACCATAGCCCTAGCTTTGCTTATATAGCAATTGAGTTAGGGTTTCCAAGTTCCTCCTTGAGTTCCTTAGGGTAAAAGCAATGAATTTTCCATTCTTTTCAGCTCTTTACCATTTACCTCCTTCTTTAGGATTAGAAATCCTCCAAATAGGTCAAATTTGGATGTTCGCTTGCTTTTCTTGAGTAATTTTAGGAACAAATATCTAGATATTTATGAGTTAGTTCGTTCCTTTGGCCCTTGGAACTTCACTAGGATTCAGTAACGTTGTTCCCATACTAGTAACTTGAGTTAATAGGGTCACTAACGCACCCTTAGGCTTGCAAACAAGCTTTATAAAGCAAGTTGTCAGTGCATAGCCAGCGTTAGTGTGGAAACAAGGCATGCGATCTTGGTCTTTCCTTCAGCTATAATGTTTTCCCCTATGAATTGATAACCAGGTCAATTTGTTGTATAACAGATGCCCCCTAAAGTATGAGATCAGAGGCTATGACGATGGTCAAAATACTTTACTTAACTGTAATTTTCCTTCAAAAAGAGAGAGAGAGGATTGGAGCTTCGGGTGGTATGGGAAACCTGATACAATGCATATATATAAAACTACTAAAATCTTGTCCTGAGTCGAGTATTCCCATGCTCAGTAGCTATGTCAGAGTGATTTTCTCCAAAGAGATATGATGATGCTAGTCGTCGATAAGCACAGTGCGGATCTGGTGTCATAATAGAATCATCCTGATAAGCTGTCTCCAAACAAAAATATATGAAACTTGGGAGAGGAAACAAGGTTGAGTGATGCAAGCCTCTACCCAAGGTCTTGATTTCCACTTCACCGAACATCATAGATCGATACATATGAATATATGCGTTGATGTCGAACATGCACGAAAAAATATGATTACCAATCAATAATGGAGACCGTTAACAGACACGAGGAAGGCCACCAATAATGGTGATGGTCTCCAAGATGCACAGTGCAATCTAACGAGTGTGAAAGATGTTTTGTCGTCGAACACCCATAGAATCGCTTAACCAGGAGCCAATAATGAGAACCCCTGATCAAACACAAGGCAACTTGCCACTAATGTCTGCAAGTACCAAGGTACTGAATGTGTTTATGGGTTGTCTTCCTAGATAGAGTGTTGAAGTCGATAGGAAGATACCTGTCAAAAGGTAGGCAATAATGTGTCCTACATCAATCGACACAAACGGGACAAGAATGATTTGTTTTTTGAGGAATCTTTGAGCATTGGGTCTAAACAACAAAGGGCATGATGAAAGGATATGCTTGATGGGTTGATGGAGGAAGCAAAAGGTTAATCCTTGAACAATAGAAGGCATGACAATAATTTTAACCATGCAACACTAGACTCGTGAACACCAAAGAGTGTTGGGATACAGAGATGCAAGAACATCGGGGTATATAGGCTAAACTCATAGGATGGTAGGATTCATATTGAGAGGCCATCACAAGGAAGGTTTATCTGAGGGAGTGCCATGTTCAAGGGAATGACTGCTGCTAAGCCATGCTTTCTAATATTGAATGCAGTTGTATTGTCCACTTTCCCCGTCTTATTAGTTTAGCGAGTCCAAACGGGTAAACTCATCGATCTTTTCATATTTTAAGAGTCTGAAAAGGACCACAAAAAGAGTGACTATGTGCCCTATCTGATTAGTTTAATGAGTCCAGACAGGAAAAATCGTCGATCTTTTCATGTTTTAAGAGTCTGAAAAGGATCGTAAAACGAGCAACTCTATATCTTGTATGTGTAATTTAAAGAGTCCAGACTAGACAACTTGGTGGTATTTTCATATTTAGAGAGTCTGAAAAGATCATAAAGAACGACTACATGGTGATCCCTTTGTCATAGTTGTTAATCGGGTGTGACAAAAGGTTAATAGTATACCTAGATCGGTTACTTTTCTGTGAGTTAATCTATTGAATCCGGATAAAGAGAAACCTATGTTCAATAGATGTCTACCTCATTTTGTTACGAGTATGAGGAGACGAACTAAACTTGTTTTTCTTTGTGAATTTTTTAATGAGTCATATGATGACAAACTCAATACCTTCATCAAATTTTAACGAGTGAAATGAAGAAAACTCAAGGTATCTTTTTTAGTTTAGTGAGCAAGGAAAAAGAGGTAAAAGAACTGCTCATTCCTCCTTCGTAGATTTAACAAGCCCGAAGGAGGGGAAAAACTCGGGGATTTTTTGATTCAAGAGCGAGAACTGGTCCCAAAAAAGCAAGTGCTCTTATTGCTGCCATGGATTTTTAACGAGCCCAGTGAAAAAAACTCGAGATTTTTTAGTTTAATGAGCGAGAAAAGTACCTAAAAGAATCCTCGGGTCATCTTTATAAATGTTTAATGAGCCTAAAGACAAAACTTGAGATTTTTTCATTTTAATGAGTGAGAAAAAAGCACCTAAAAAGAATGCTCTAATGGTATTTTTCAGTTTAATGAGCTAGAAAAAGAGCGAAAAAGAGTTTCACAGACCATCATCGTATATGTTTAATGAGCCCAACGATGACAAACTTGAGGATTTTTCAATTAAAGAGCAAGAAAAAGTCCTAAAAAAGAACATGATCATATCTTCTTTGTAGTAGTTTAACGAGCCCAAAGAAGGAGACTCCAGGTTTTTCAGATTAACGAGCAAGAAAAATACCATAAAAAGAATGCTTGATCTTCTTCATGGTAGTTTAATGAGCCCGAAGAAGGAGACTCGAGGATTGTTTGTATTAACGAGCAAGAAAAATACCATAAAAAGAATGCTTGATCTTTCTTGATATCATGCTTGACAATAGAAAGGTCTATGTCATGCATTTCCTCATAAGACCAAGGGAAAACATCACGAAAGTCCTTAAAAGGGTAGGTGAAGGTCGCAATTTCCTCAGATTGTGATTGGATCCAGCCTGTATGTTTTCAATGATGCCTGTCGTGATAGAAATATTGATGAGCAATGTTTTTGAAACATTGCCCATGTTTCCTTCCACCTCCAAAGTTTGGATAGTCGTATAAGGTGAGGAAACAATTTCAGATGCATCAGATGACAGGATTTGAAGAGGCATCATGTCCAAATCAGATATCGAAAGACGATGGTGCGATTCCTCCCAAGGTTGCTCTTCTAAACTCATGATTCCTCTAATAGCTTCGTCCATAGGTAGGACTTGATTGAGTGGATTGAAAGAAGGAGCCATTATGGGAGGGGCAGTGATACCGTTGGCCGTAACCAAAGTGACCGGAGATTCGGATGTAGATTGAATGGCTGGGTAGGCCACTTTAGCTGGTGACAATCACATTTTTTCTTCGTAAGTGTCAATGTCTAAAGGAGCCGATCGAATCCATGGATCGGTCTGTTCATGAGGAATGGATGAAAGCATGTTGACTGTTTGTGAAACCTTGGGCAACTGAAGAGGGAAACAACCCATCAGGGAAGAAGCGTTCAGTATACTGGTACCGATATTGACATAAGAGTTAGGTACACCACCAAGGGTATAGAGCTACTAGGTAACAGAGAGTAATTTGGGGTGAAAAAGGACAACTAGTCCACTATGACTATCTTTCAATCCATGGCAAAGAGGATTATACGGAAGACCAAAGACACAACGACCTTCATGGCATAAGTCTAAGTGCGGCCCAAAAGCAGATTATAGTTGATTTTATGATCCACGACTTCAATATCTACTGTTACCATTTTCCCACTCAAGGTGATGGGATAGCTAGCTAGGTAACCTTTTGGGATGAAAATGTGGCCATCGAAAGATTTACGGGAATTCGATGGTAGGGATAGGGTTGGAGAACCCAAAGCAAGCCAACATGAAGCCGACATGACGCAAGTAGAAGCACCTCCGTCGATGATAGTTCTATGTATACCTTTACCTTTTGAAAAAATTTGCACTTGAAATGCAAGCTGGTAGGAAAGGGGAGGTTTACACTTTTCCATGTCGAAAATTGTAAGCATGGAATCCTATGGGTCAATACCACCAATAGCCAAAAGCAAAGCTTTCCTTTGTGTTGGACATGTTTGTAATACTTCGAGTGTCTACATAGCTGATGAAGCTTGCGCCAAGTCTTCTACAATGCTATAGTTTTGGGTGGCACATGCAGATGTATTGTGCATTGTGCATCGAAGTGCCCCTTTTGGGGGGCGAATTACAAGGTCAGCAACCAGCCGTTCGATATGCAAATCATTAGGCGGAGGTGGGTTTTGACTTTGGGAAGGTTCCTCTGCATGAGTGACAGGATCTCCATAGGATTTGGCTCTTGTTTGTAGATATAGTGTTTCAAAGGTGTAAACGATAGAGGATCCTTCACCAGCTGAAGGATGTTGCAAACCACCATTTCCCCCTTGTGGGGTTTGGGGTTGGCTTGCAATAAGGTTTTGCTAATGCTTAGCGGGGAAAGGATTATTCAGGACAACGGTGGTCCTACCATTATCCTTTTGAGCAATGAAATCTGTGCATTCCTGAAGACGTGGACACAGATATGTCATGTGGTCTTTAGCATAGATTTTGCAAGGGAATCTGGTGGGTTTATCCTTTCTATCGTAAGGAGGCGTAACAGTCTTCTGTTTTGGCTTTTGCTACATTGTTGACTGTTCCTCAGAAGGAGTGGTCTTTTTCTTATTCTTTTTGTTCTTACCACTGGGATGTTGCATAAACTGCACAGAGTTTATCGCAGTGGTAGGAAGAGCAATCGATTTGGTAGTAGTTGTTGAGCTTCAAAACTGCTCTTTCCCTAGCAACTCTTGTCATCCCTTTTTCTTTGTTTTTCCATGAAGAAATGCATTCCTATCATCAATGACCAGTATATATTTCCTTAAGGAGGACATTTAGTGATTTACATATTATTCTTTTATGTTTTTCTATTTGAATAAATTTTTGTCTTTTAGCTACGGAACACAGCCTATTCTGCAGCTAATCGGCTGTTTCGCAACTACTTCCATGCTTTAACAGGTTCCAAGTGTCAAAAGGAGAATCTAACTACATGGGCAGCTTGGAAATCATCATGAAATGAACCGTGTCCTATTCACCTAGCCCAGGTCAATAAGGAAGATGGTACAAGACTCCAGTCAATGGAGAAGTCAAATGTAGAGACCAAAGGCAACAGGACTCTGTTTCATGGATAATCAATACGTTTCATAGTGATGGGAAGTGGTATCTGAAACAACTTCCTGAACCCACGGACTCCAACAACCATCTATGCAACCGAATCCAATAGCCATCATCTTGGATTTATGTCTCCAGCAGCCGAGGAATAAAATTCCGTGTGCCTGTCTTCTACGTGTTTTTGGCTGTAGCTTATTTTTCTCCACAAACAGTTGCATAATTTTCTTATAAATACTTGTGTAAAGAACTCAGAAGGAGTTCAAATTTTCTCATGTATTAAGCTCAGACTTACTGTTCTGTAATTTTGAAAAAATCATTTCCTTCTTTTAATATGAAGACCGCAAGTTTTATGGATATGTGAAAGAGTTTCTTGGAAATTGATTAAGGACACATAACTTGATTAGTTGTTGAGGGCCCCTGCACTGACTAAGGTTTTATTTCATTTTGTTTTGTTTTTTCTAGCTAAACTGTAAATTCATCATTTCCTCTTACAGTGTTCATAATCATTTTCACACTAACCTTGTTTGTAATGCAATTTTTATCGTTTTCTTACTAATGCAGTATAGCTTCTTTCAGTGCAGAATAGCTTCTTTTTGTTTAAATTTCTTTCAAGTTTTTATCAGTAGTTAGAAGCTGAAATTCAGTAGTGTAATGTAGTTTGTTTCATTTACTGTTTCACTAGTCTTTAAGTTTTCAATTAGATTGATTAGTGCCATTACTCTTCTTGCCATTTTATTACTATTTTATCAACTCATGGTGTTAATGAATGTTTCTGAAGAGCCCTTCTAGTTGATAACTCATCTTAAACTAAGTGGTTGAACACTTCATTCATGTAATGAGTCTTTTCTACATTTTTTCGTTTATCTTCTCTTAGAATAATGAAGTACAGAATTCATCAAAATGTCATCACAATGAGGTTTTTCTCCCAAAATTGAGAGGTGGAGTAACTAAGCACTTCATTTAGTTTTGTTTCCATAATAGATTAGACATTAGTTGCAATTTCAGTTTCAGTTTTAGTATTTCATTTAGTTTTGTTTCTGTAATTGATTAGACAGTAGTTGCAATTTTACTTTTTAGTTTTTAGTTCATGATTTGGAAATAATGATAAGAGTAGAAATAGAAACTCTGTTTTCATTTCTTGAATAAACTTTGCTTCCAGATCTTACTTAAGCTCTTTTCATTCTCATTTCTTTAGGTTCTTAACAGTCTTTACAGAAGTTATATTTAAGATTTTTTTAGTTATATTGTAAATAATTAGGGATTAAAGGACCAAAAACCCCCAAAACAACATAAAACACAAAAACAATGATGTAAGAAGGGTCATCTAGCACAAACAGTGCACTACACTTCATCATTTTACGATACCCGAATTGATAATTTATGTAGAGCAATTTAGGACACTAAATTGACCAAACATTTTGGTGCCATTTTCAGGGAAGTGTAACTAGGTAGCCTTATCTCTTACATTAAAAAAAAAACAAAACAATGACATGCATAGAGAAAGAGACTCTAGGGGTAGATTTATAGCTAGAGGCAGAAGTTCGATTCCTACAACACGACCTATTCCACCAAGAGTAAGGAAAGACACACCTCCATCCCAAACTCATACTCGCAGCCATAGGATTCCTGGAATTAAAGGGGTAGAAACCCAATTAGAAGAATCTCCTACTTCATCTATCAAGACAGTCCTAGGAAAGAAAAATTTCAAATATCCAACAATAGGGTTAACCTTTTTCACCTCCACAGGAGAGCCTATTGTAGTTGAAGAATTAGGAATACTTAGTGAGGAAGAAGAGGTAGAAACTCTCTCCCATAATCCATTAATAAAAGAACCAAGGGAGGAGGGAATAACCTTGCAAGTTGAACCCTATACTGACTCTGAAGAAACTATAATGGCAGAAGAAGAACAAGATGTAGAATTCTCACTGTTTGGAGGGGGGGGGCGTAGAGGGAGAGGTAGAGGAAATAGGGAAGTAGATAACTCTTTTGGATTCCCTATAGTGGATGAGGAAACACATGCCACAATGAAAAATATCTCACCATCTATCCTCCCAAAATTCTATGGGTTGAGAAGTGAGGACTCTGAAACATTTTTGTTTGAGTTTGAAGTCTTGTGCAAAACTTATGACTATCTAGAAGACTCAAAAACTTAAATTGTTTTGTTCAACATTGAAAGGGGTTGCTTTGAAATGGTTCATGGGGTTAGTCACTCAATCCATTAGAACATGGAATGACATGAAAAAGACATTTTTAGATAGATACTTGGATTATTGTATGCCTACTAATCATAAAGATGAGGTGTTCAAAATGATGCAAAGAGAGGATGAAAACTTAGAAGAAATGATTGAGAGATTCAACGATAATTTGAAAAGAGAAAAGATGAATAATTTAGATGAAGAAACTTTGAAATCTCTTTTGTTGAAGGCCATTAGAGATGAGTGGATAGATATCCTTAACATGATGGGGAAGGGAGATATCTCTCAACTTCCATTGAGTGATATAGGAGAACTATGTGTTCATCTCTCAAGAGGGAAATCTAAAACAGGGAAAGGGCTAAGAGATCCTTCTCTTGTTAGAGAAAACAAATATGCAATTGGATCTGTAAGCAGGGCAGAAATTGGAAATATGCTTGATGAGTTTAAACTAACATTCTAGGGTGCCTTAGTGAGCAACTAGACACCCTTAAAATTCAAGACAAGTAGAAAACAGAGGCTGATGATTTAGCCATTTTTTGTCCAAAATGCAGAAAGAAACATGCTCTAAGGGAATGCCCTTTCGATGCAAAATTGTAGAAGCTTGTATGATCGGTTTGAAAAGCCATGAAACCAAGTGTTGTCCTTCAATCCCAGGTCTTAAGGCTATCTTTCAAGAGGAAACAGTCCCAAATTCTGCAGAATCTCTTTGTTTTGTTACAAGAAGACCTTAGTTGGGGCCACAAAATAAGGGATTTAACAATCAAATGTATACTCAACCCCCACCAAACTGGAATTCTTGACAGCAACCTTAGCCTCAACCTCAACCTCAATCTCAGTATCAATCTCAACCGTGGACACAAGGGGTACAAAATCTTAATGGGAGATTTTATCAATATTATCAATATCCTCCATCCTATCAGAATTATACTCCTCCACATAATCAACAACAAAATCAGCAGCCACAACTTCAAAATTAGAACACTTGACTTTCATTGCCATTTCCACAACAACCCCCATAACAAAGTGAAAATCCTCAACTCTTGCTGCCATTTCAGCAGAAACCAAATCAGCTACCTGCCAAACCATTACCAAACCCCAACAATAAAACCATTAGAATTCTTACATGGTAGAAGGACAAAAATTTCCAACGTACCTGATTACTCCTCTAGATCTTAATGATGTTCAACTAAGATCTGGAAGGATATTAGAAAAGGAAAGACCTTCTGTAGTTATTCAAGAATAAGACACTTCTGAGGAAGATTCTCTAAAAGTCAATAAAAATTTTGAGGAAACATCTCTCCAAAACCAAAACATTGAAAAAAAGAGAAAAAAAAAAGAACCAGTGAACACAACTCCTATCATTGAGCAACCAGCATCTACTTCTACACCTCCTTTTCCTGAAAGACTATAAATTGATAGAGGGGTAGAAAAACAGATCTTGTTGCCCAATTGTGATTTTCTAGATGAATTGAAGAATGTCTGTATCAAAATTCTTTTGTTACAAGCCATTAGAGAAATTCCAATTCTAGCCATGACAATAAAGGAGTTGAGCATAAAAAGACCAGGGAAAAAACAAAAGAAACAAAATGAATTCACCTGGTAGGGAAGATAGCAGACATAATGATGGGAAAAATTTCCATACAGAAATATGTGGATCTAGGAAGTCCAATTTTCAAGACACATATAAATGGAATCGAAATTCCAAATACATTGATTGACTTAGGGGCATCAATAAACATCATGAGTAGGCAAACTATGGAGCATCTTAAACTTCCCAATCTTCTTTACACACCTACCTTACTACAACTTGCAGATAGATCAGTAATCAAACTAGATGTTGTGTTAGAAGATATTTCAGTATCCTTAATTTCTTGGGAATATCCTGTTGATTTCATGATCTTAAATCCCAAGAATAATCTAGGAGGACACCCACTCATATTAGGAAGACCTTGGCTAGCAACAGTTGATGCTTTTATTAGTTGTAGATCTGGTGAGATGTATATTTCTGATGGTAATTCAACAAAGAAATTTACTCTATATCCTCCAAAAAAATCAATCACGAAAATAGATGACAAGGAATGGATTGATGATGAGGATGATATTCAGCCTCCCTTTACTATGTCAGAAATTAGTGAAGATAGTCAAATTTGGATACATTGGAAAATTTTGAAACATCTTCAGAATATGATCATGCATAATTTCAAGAAAAATCTAATGTTGAATACTTGTCATCTAGGAAAATGTCTCTCTATTCTATGGAAGAGTTTGGTAGCTCTACAATTGAAATTTTTCCAGATAGGACATTGAACATAAACAAAAACTTGGAAAAACTACAACAAGAAGAGCTAACCAAAACATTCTGCTGCATTTGCATGGGAATACACCGAAATGAAAGGCATTGATCCCAAGACTTGTATCCATCATATCTATATTGAGGAAAACAATAGACCAATCAGACAACCTCAAAGAAGAATGAATCCAAATCTTAAGGAAATTGTAAAAGAAGAGCTCCAAAAATTACTAAATGTAATATTCATTTACCCAATTTCAGATAGCCAAAAGGTTTCTCCTTTGGTAATTGTGTCTAAAAACAATGGTAAATGGAGGGTGTGCATTGAATACTGAGAATTGAAGAAAGAAACCCTTAAATATCACTTTCCTTTTCCCTTTATAGATCAAGTGTTAGATACATTAGCAGGTAAGAAGTATTTCTCATTCTTGGATGGTTTTAGTGGTTATAATCAAACTCAGGTAGCACCTGAGGATCAGGATAAAACCACATTTACTTGTCCATGGGGAAATTTTGCCTACCAAGTACTTCCTTTTGGGTTGTGTAATTCTTGTGCAACATTCCAAAGAGTAGTACTAGGAATTTTTTCTGATCTAATACATGATTATGTAGAGGTATATATGGATGATTTTACGGTCAATGGAAACACATTTGAAGAAGCTTTAGAAAATTTGGAGAAGGTTCTTAAAATGTGTACAAAAACAAACCTTTCACTAAGCCATGAAAAAGGTTTTATGATGTTTACAAAAGGTATTGTTTTAGGACATCACATTTCGGGAGATGGGATTAAAACTGACAAATCTAAAGTTGAAGTAATCTCTAATTTATCAATTCCAAATTGCCAAAACAATGTTAGAAGTTTTCGAGGATTTACAGGATACTATAGAAGGTTTATATAAAACTTTACTAAAATAGCATCTCCACTCTTCAAATTGCTTACAAAAGATTGTGAATTTAGTTGGAATCCTAATTGCCAACAAGCATTTGAAACCTTGAAAGCAAAAAATTCTGAAGCACCTATTTTAAGAGGTCCAAATTGGAAACTTCCTTTCCATATTTCCACAGATGCTTCAGATACAGCTCTGGGAGCTGTATTGGGACAAAAATATTTGATTCCTTATGCCATTTACTATACAAGTAAGAATTTTCTCCCACTGAGTTGAATTATACTGTGACTGAAAAGGAATTCTTAGTTGTTGTTCATGCAATTAATAAGTTCATACACTATATAAAAGGCTATGAAACCTTTGTTCATACAAATCACTCTGCAGTTAGATATTTGATGAATAAACCTATTACTAATGGCAAAGTTACAAGATGGATTTTACTTTTGCAAGAATTCAACATTACTGTGCTAGATAGACCTAGAAAACAAAACACAGTTGCTGATTTCTTGTCCAGGATTCAGAATATCAAAGAAGACTCTCCGGTTGAAGATAAGTTTCTTGATGAATATATTTTTGCAGTAACTACTCAAAATCCTTGGTTTGCAGATGTTGCTAATTACTTGGTTATAGGGAAGTTACCTTCACATTTGTTTCCTAGAGAGAAAAGAAAGATTATTCAAGAAAGTGCAAGATATTCATGGATCACTAACAAATTGTATAAAACAGGGCCAGATCTTATGATCAGAAGGTGTGTCAGGGAAGATGAAATGCCTGATATTCTCAAAGCATGTCACGATGAGCTGTGTGGTGGACACTTTTCTAACAAGAGGACAACCTATAAAATTCTTTCTTTATGATATTATTGGTCATCCATCTTCAAAGATGCTAAAGAATATGTCAAGAGGTGCGACAGCTAACAAAGGGTAGGGAAACTTGCTCCCTCAAATGAAATGCCATTACAAACTCAGATACTTATTGAACCCTTTGAAAAGTGGGCTTTAGAATTTATTGGACCAATTAATCCTCCATCTAAGTAGAAAAAGTATATATTGGTATGCAATGATTATGTCACCAAATGGGTAGAAGCCAAAGCATTACCTTTTACTAATGAAAAATCTGTATTTAATTTTCTTTTTGAGGACATCTTCACTCGTTTTTGTGTTCCAAGAGAAATTGTGACAGATCAAGGATCTCAATTCACATCCAACATGATGGAAAGGCTTGTGGAGGAGTACAAAATCAAGCATAGGAAATCTACTCCCTATCATCCATAAGAAAATGGTCAAGTGTAGTCTACAAATAAAGTGATTGAAGGAATCCTCACCAAGACTGTGCATCTACATAGAAGAGATTGGGCAGAAAGGATTCCTGAAGCCTTATGGGCCTATATAACTACCTGAAGGAACACAATGGGACATACACCCTATGAACTTGTTTATGGAAAACAAGTCCTGTTCCCTATAGAGTTCCAAATAAGAACTTTCAAGATGGCATTCCAGTTGGGGATGGAATTATCATAGGCTCAAAAACATAGACTCGAGCACTTAAATGAACTTCATGAAATTATACAAGAGGCAGTTCAAAGGACTGGTATAGTCCAACAACAGAGGGCTAAATCGCATGATAAATACATCAAGGACAAGAGGTTTCAAGAAGGAGATTGGGTACTGTTATTTGATTCAAAGTTTAAAGATTTTCAAGGGAAGATTTTCAAGGGAAGTTTCAAACTCATTGGCTTGGGCCATATGAGATTGAAAAAGTCTTTAGTAATGGAGTAGTGAGGATCAGAACAATAGATGAAAGTCAAACTCCTGTTCTTGTGAAAGGTCATAGATTGAAAATATATCAAAAACCAATTTCAAAGGAGGAGTTCATCAAGATCTTCCAAAACAATTCTAAAATGAAGTTAGTGAAGAGGAATCCTGTTATGAAACCAACTTCAAGAAAGATAGAAAAGATAGATCAACGCCTTAGAATTCAGCCCCTTCGAGGGGGCAACCTCCTTTACATTACACAAATAAACAATTTTTGGATGATACAAATGAAAAGACCTCCTTTCTATATATAGGAGTCTAAGGGGTCATTATATAATCAGAGCCTACATAACAATAATAATGTAAGGGCACAATAATAACAATAGCGGGCTTCTATGGGGCACAATAGTAACAATATGGGCACTACATGGGTACATCAATATAATAAGTGGGTTGTACTAATAACAATAAGGGGTTACATAGTAGTATAGGGGCCTAACATGCCCCTCTCCTTCAAAAAGCGTTGTCCTCAACGCTTGAGTAGTTCTTCATGCTT
>APFE030240682.1:52946-72583 GCA_000404065.3 Pinus taeda | reverse complement strand
TTACAAGATATGGTTGGATTCATTTCTTCTTTCTCAATGTGATCTTTCACTTCTTGAACATTTTTCTTCTTGATATGTCCTTCTATCTCGATAGTTTGAGGAGTGGTAATTCCTGCCAATGCTTTACAAGATATGGTCTGATTCATTTCTTCTATCTCTAGGGTTGGATCCTGGAATATATCTTCTTCTTTTGATGTTCTTGATCCTTTTCTTCCTCCTCTTCATACTCTATGTAAAATAATTTCTTCTCAACACACTTATGACCTTTAGTGCATTTGCTATCACAATTGTAACAAAGCCCTTTTTCTCTTTTTTCTTCCAATTGTTGTGGTGTAACCCTTATAGGTTGTGGAAGGCTAGGAGAAACAACACTTCCATCTTCATAGCTGTGAGGGGTAGAATTCATTGTTGCCATAATTTTACTTTCTATTATGTCACAAAGCCCTTTTACTCTTTCCAATTGTTGTGGTGTTGCTCTAAAGAAGGTGTTGCTCTTTGTATCCTCATAATGTGCTATCATTTTCTCTGTGAGAATTAACCATGTAACAAGTCGTTTACGAGAACAAAGTCCTTTATACCATAAAAATTGATCTGGTTCTAAATATGAAGATGCAATACATACCTTCTGTAATAGTGGTACACCATCTGGATCAAAATATTGCTCCATCCGAAGTATCCAATTTATCAGATCCTTGCCATCAAACTTCCTCATCTTGTTTTTTCTTGATTCTAGGAGCTCGATCTTGAAATGACTGTAACTCTGTACTTTCAGATATTTAAGTTTTGAAATTGTGACCTTGAGTAGCCCTCTGTGTCCTC
The DNA here is from genome assembly GCA_000404065.3 of Pinus taeda. NCBI lineage: Eukaryota > Viridiplantae > Streptophyta > Pinopsida > Pinales > Pinaceae > Pinus > Pinus taeda. Next base: position 71,764 of record APFE030240682.1, on the reverse strand, counting down.
TTTCCAATGCCACCATTCTGACCCCAATTGGATTCTCCAATGAAGAGTTATGCCAAATCTCCCATAGTGACCTGATTATAGACCTTTCCAGAAGAGAAAACTTGTATGAAGTTCCACGTGTCACTATTTAGACCTTTGGCTCTAAACAATATCTAGACGAAACTACAGTCCGTCCTCTTTCTATACCCTTTTACGAAATTTCAATCCGATGCTCAGAGAGAAAGTTATGACGATTTTCCCCAGGTCACCTGTTTGGAATGTAATTTAGGAGTCTGCAAAAAGACCAACTTCCTTAGATCATATCTCCACAAATATAGCGCAAAAGGTTTTGAAATTTGGACCTGAGATTTATTGCGATGTCTTCTCAAATGGGTTTTTTTTCCAACTTCTGAAACGTCACAGAAAAAAAGTTATAGCGACATTTCCACGATGACCTGTTTGGTGCAGCGAAACCCTAGAATCCAAAACTCTAATACCAAATGTTATGAAACCAGCTTCAAGAAAGATAGAAAAGATAGATCAACACCTTAGAATTCAGTCTCTTTGAGGGGGCAACCTCCTTTACATTACACAAATGAACGATTCTTGGATGATACAAATGAAAAGACCTCCTTTCTATATATAGGAGTCTAAGGGGTCATTTATATATCGCCTACATAACAATAATATGTAGGCACAATAATAACAATAGTGGGCTTCTATGGGGCACAATAGTAACAATATGGTCACTACATGGGTACATCAATATAATAAGAGGGTTGTACTAATAATAATAAGGGGTTACACTAGTAGTATAGGGGCCTAACAAATCCTTCTTCTCCACAAACTTAGTCTTTATTTTTCCTATCTAAAAAAAAAAATGTATAAGGTTGAAAACCAATCATTGTTTGGCATGCTTATAAAGAAAATACAGGGTGAAAATCAAAAGTTTCTGACACCCTATATTTTCCATTTCCTTTCTGTAATAAGTGGTGACAAAAAGCCACAGTCACTCTGCATTCTACAAAATTCATTATCTCATCTCACTTCACTTTGTTTTACTTTTACAGTTTCACTTCATTCCAATGCCATATTTCATAATAAAATTTTCATTTTCTAGTATTTATTTCATATCCATTTTCATTTATCATCTTGTCTTATTTTCACTTCCACAATCATTTCCATTTCATTAATTCATAAGCCATATTTCACTCTCTATTTCACATTCTGCAGCTGTTTTCACGTTCTGCAGCTGATTCCGTTCCACAGCTGATCCTGTTCTGCAGCTACTATGATTCTACAACAACAATTTGTTTATCAGTCCAAGCACAAGTGTCCAATTCATAGTAAAATCATGTATGCAGGTAATTGAAGAAAAAATCAACTTTTAAGACCAATCATGCCTAAAGTACCTGTGGATCAAACATCAAAATATTAGCAAGCAGAAGGTAAAGGTTCCAAGGTAAATGAAAAAATTTATTTCAAAAAGAAATTTGAAAACATAAGCTTGCATAATATGTATGATCACATGTCTCCTTAATTAACTATCATGTGATTTGATGGCCACGATGTCTCCGCCATATCTTTCGCCTTCAATGACAAACGGTCCAATGATTCTTTCATAACTGATCTTCGCTTCAAACTCCATAACTCATACTTAACCGGTCTTCCACAATTGCACCTGTTAATGGTCAGATTAATGACATGACCTACCTATCTATGACTCTCCAAACCCTGTCTGTTTATTTATTACACGCCAACTCTTAAGTTTTTCTCTCATATTTAGGTAGCCATTTCATGTATACAGTCATTCTGTTTCCATATCCACAGTCATTTTGTTTCCATATATACAATCATTCTGTTTCCATATCCACAGTCGTTCTATTTCCATATATCCATTCACTCCATTTCCATATACGCAGTCATTCCTTTTCTTAGACAGTGAGAGTCGTTTTGAAGGGTAACCGAGAACAAAGGATATGGGGCTTATTGTTAGAACTGAGCTCGAAGGGGTAAAATACATGGAGGGGTATCTGCAGCTCAAGGGGATCTTACAGAAGGTCGGATGGTTGTGTTTTATTGAAAAATTTGATGACTACCACAAGGAAATCACTAAATCCTTTGCAAGGTCATTTGATGGCATGGAAGTGGAAATAGGGGATATCAAATTTGCAGTCACAGAATCCTTCATAGCTAAAGCAACAAAACTCCCAAGACTAGGAGAAAGATGGTTTAAAAACAAAGAGTTTCATGATGAATCTTGGAAGGTGATTCTTAAAAACCCAGGTATGGATGTTACATTATTTAGAAAAGGGATTCCAATTTCAACACTCAAAAACAAATGGAGTAGCATGTTGTTAACACTGCAAAAATTCATTACATGTGAAGGAAGGTTTGGGTCTATGTATGTTTATCATACACGCTTGTTAATGAATTTTATAGAGAATGAAACCCTCAATCTTCCCTTTTTCCTTCTAAATAGTTTGAGAAGAATGGCAACAAATGTCCAAAAGAAAGTTGAATCAATAGAAACAACTTTATATCATCATGGATTAGTGAAGATTTTAGTTGAATTTCATTTGAGAGGTGTAGGGGATACATGGGAAGACTTCTTGGTAAGGAATTTATTCCAAGATGCTCCAGATTTATCTTAGGGAAGTCATGTTAAAAGAAGTAGAAAGAGAAATATTAGCATTAAAAACTCCTCACAAAAATATGATGCAAAAATTGCTCCTAAACCAAAGGTTAGGAAGCAGACTAAGCTGAAGAGAAAAACGAAAGAAAGGGTTGAAGAAATCAATAAGGAAATTCTTGAACCTTCATCACCTCAAGAAGATGAACAACTTATCTCTAAAAGACTAACCAAGATCAAGGAGCAAATCAAGGAAAATAAGGAGAAAGGAAAGAGGAAAAAGGACACAAAAGAAGAAGCCATAAGCTTCCAAAACTTGAGGAGGAACTGTAGACTCTGAGGTAAGGTGAAGAGGGTAAAATCAAAAGAGGCCGATTTTATAAAATTAGAGGACGAAACCCCAGTTCAGTCCCCTGACAGTATTCCATCTGCACAAAGTCCACAGAACTCTCCTCCACAGAGTTTTCAAGGCAGCCCAAGTAGAGCTTCTCCTGGCATAGATCCAATGCAACAACAAATCTATGACTACATAGAGTCATTAGAGAAAAAGAATACCTCGATAGATCCAGGAACTTCAGCTAATCCAGAGAACCCTGTCACCCCACAAGAAACTCTAACTAGCTTTCTCAAACAAGAGATCCTTGAGCTAGAAATTCTGAACAGGCACATCCAAAATGAAAATGAAACCTTGAGGGAACAGAATAAGCTAGATAGAGCTATTCATGACAACACAATGCTACACTTGGGATTATAGTAAAAAAAGAATAGGAAGCTGAAAAGGAAAAATAAGAAGATGAAAAAAACACTTATTAACCTAAAATACATACTTCTTATGAGGAAGCCAAGGATGGCAGTCAGTGCAATGAAAAGAAAGAAGAGGAAATTGGATGCGTTGGTAGAAGTGTCAAAACAAATGCAACAGGAGGAAGAAGTCCACAATTTTGATTGCATGGGGACATGCAATGGTTTTGCAGTGGGGGTATGTTGAGCCTCAAAACTTATGTTTCCCTAGCAACTCTTCTCATCCCTTTTTCTTTGTTTTTCCATGAAGAAATGCATTCCTATCATCAATGACTAGTATAGATTGCCTTAAGGAGGACATTTAGTGATTTACATGTTATGCTTTTATGATAAATTTTTGTCTTTTAGCTATGGAACACAGCCTATTCTGCAGCTAATCGGCTATTCCGCAGCTACTTCCAAGCTTTAATATGTTCTAGGTGTTAGAAGGAGAAACTAACTACATGGGCATCTTGGAAATTATCATGACATGAACCGTGTCCTATTCACCTAGCCCAGGTCAACAAGGAAGATGGTACAAGACTTCAGTTAATGGAGAAGTCAAACGTAGAGACCGAAGGCAACAAGACTCTATTTCGTGGATAATCAACATGTTTCACAGTGATGGGAAGCGTTATCCGAAACAACTTCCTGAACGCACGGACTCCAACAACCATCTGTGCAACCGAATCCAACAACCATCATCTTGGATTTATGTCTCCAGCAGCCGAGGAAAAAAAATTTGTGTGCCTGTCTTCTACGTGTTTTTGGTTGTAGCTTATTTTTCTCCACAAACAGTTGCATAATTTTCTTATAAATACCTATGTAAAGAACTTAGAAGGAGTTCAAATTTCCTCATGTATTAAGCTCAGATTTACTATTCTGTAATTTTGAAAAACTCATTTCCTGCTTTTAATATGAAGACCACAAGTTTTATGGATATGTGAAAGAGTTGCTTGGAGATTGATTAAGAACACATAACCTGATCAGTTGTAGAGGACCTCTACACTGACTGAGGCTTTATTTCATTTTGTTTTGTCTTTTCTAGCTAAATTGTAAATTCATCATTTCCTCTTACAGTGTTCATAATCATTTTCACACTAACCTTGTTTGTAATGCAATCTTTATCATTTTCTTACTAATGCAGAATAGCTTCTTTCAATGCAGAATAACTTCTTTTTGTTTAAATTTATTTCAAGTTTTTATCAGTAGTTAGAAGTTGAAATTAAGTAGTGTAAAGTAGTTTGTTTCATTTACTGTTTCACTAGTCTTTAAGTTTTCAATTAGATTGATCAGTGCCATTACTGTTCTTGCCATTTTATTACTATTTTATCAACTCACGGTGTTAATGAATGTTTCTGAAGAGCCCTTCTAGTTGATAACTCATCTTAAACTAATTGGTTGAACACTTCATTCATGTAAGGAGTGTTTTCAACATTTTTTCATTTATCTTCTCTTAGAATAATGATGTACATAATTCCTCAAAATGTCATCACATGGAGGTTTTTCTCCCAAAATTGAGAGGCAGAGTAACTAAGCACTTCATTTAGCTTTGTTTCCATAATAGATTAGACATTAGTTGCAATTTCACTTTCAGTTTTAGTATTTCATTTAGTTTTGTTTCCATAATAGATTAGACAATAGTTGCAATTTCGCTTTCAGTTTTATTATTTCATTTAGTTTTGTTTCTGTAATTGATTAGACAATAGTTGCAATTTTACTTTTTAGTTTTTAGTTCATGATTTGGAGATATTGATAAGAGCAGAAATAGAAACTTTGTTTTCATTTCTTGAATAAACTTTGCTTTCAGATCTTACTTAAGCTTTTTTAATTCTCATTTCTTTAGGTTCTTAGCAGTCTTTACAAAAGTTAAATTTAATATTTTTGTTAGTTATATCGTAAAACATTAGGGATTAAAGGACCAAAAACCCCCAAAACAACATAAAACACAAAAACAATGAAGTAAGAAGGGTCATATAGCACAAACAGTGCACTAAACTTCGTTAGTTTACAATACCCGTATTGATAATTTATGTAGAGCAATTTAGGACACTAAATTGACTAAATAGTAGTGGAAGAATTGGAGTTGCGAGGGGCATTGGGGATTACGTCATAAAGAGTGCCAGACTGAGAAATATATCAGATCTAAGTGTTGGGCACGATGTATGGATTGGTCTTCTGTGACCGCACCACCTAAGGTGACATCCTTAGTGATTTGGGGGAGTAGGGACTTGCAGAACCAGTCCGCTAAGAGATAGTATGGGAGGGGAGCTTTAACTAACCTCTGCCTATGTCTCCATTCATTTATATGATCAGACATGTGGGAGGCGGTATCCTAACGTAATGAAGTGAGGAGTTCCATCCCAGTCTCATAGCGGATGGGTAGCTGGAAGTGCTTTAAGAATTCCATTGCCAGAGCGTCAAAGGTATTTACTGACGCGTGTGGTAACTCAATGTACCACTTAGTTGCATTGCCAGTGAGGGTGCAGGGAAAAAGACATAACCAGACACTATCATCCACCATGGAGTTAGAAACACTCCAAAGATGGTAGGTGGTGATATGAGTCCCTAAATCCTCCCCTTGTTTCCCATCCAACTTCAGGATGTCTGTTGGTATTTTATGCGGGATTGGCAGCCATTGTAAGTTATGATAGATGGGGTCATTGTAAGTTTGTACAAGTAGGGGATATCCAACGTTGCCAAGAAAGGCAGACTCTGTGGTGCCCCTGACTCGGACCAAGACGATGACATATGACTTGAGGAGCCTTGTGGTCCTCCCATCGTTTGAGTCCCAATATTATACATGGGATGCGTGGTATAGTATTTGCCTTGAGGTATGGTGTTGTAGTGTGGATTTCCATGGGAATTTTGATACTAGGGTATAGAATTTCCCCGAGGATAAGCGGTGCCCCCTTGACTCATTTGAATTTGTGAGTAGGGTGCCCCCATGGATTGGTTGGGACCTCCTGGAGGATTCCCACCTATCACAAAACTAACCATTTGTCCTTGATTGACATAAGGAACGCTCATGTCAATCAGTGACTAACCATACATGCCTGAGAATGGAGGGGGAACTGTTATGTTCCCTACCAACATGTGCATATTGGGAATGCCCCCAGATACTTGAATCTGGGGGTTTGAACTGTACAATGGCAGCTGACCATATTGTTGGTGGATGGGAACCGTGCCCATATTGCTATATTGAGCGTTATAGGGAGCGTTGTATGTAGCACTTGCCAAAGGTATGCAGTTTGACACTAAAGGGGTGGAACCCGACATTGACTGGGTTCCACTTGTAGAGGGTGTCATGTGAGTGGTTGTACCTAGGACAAATGGGATAGCAGGGTTTGCCATTGATGGTGTTGTGGTGACTGTCGACTGGGGAAGTAGTGGAGGACCAAAAGTGTCCACAAAGTTCCACGAATCATTAGTTGTTGACAAGATGGATGGAAATGTTCCACCTATAGAAACAGGGAGTACAGGTGCCACTGGAATCAAAAGTGGGTCCAACGAATTCGTGAGCAGAGGGTTAAAGTGAGGAAGAAATCCTTCAGTGAAGAAATCCTCGGACAAACTTTGATCGTTGGTTGTCCAAACAGATTCCATGTGAGATCTGGGAGACTGATTCCTCGAAGATGGGGAATTCGGTGCACTGGAGCTCAGCGGATCTTCCACAATGAGTGGAGGAAGTCCTAGCAATTGTCTAAATTGACAATGAGGGCTGGATGTAGCCACGGTGACCGTTAATTTTTATCAATAATTTTTATCGTGATATTTGTTAAAGTCTCAAATGATAACACTTGGGTGCCTAAAAAATATAAAAATACACTAAGTTGATCAATAAGCAAATAAAGGGAAATGACCTTGTCTGATAAACACCAATCACTAGAGATGAAACCCAGTATCTCAATGAATAACAGAGAAGGCTGGCCAGATGTATAGTTATAATTACTCTAGAGCTTCGCCCGAACCTCAGATTGAGGGGCAAAGTACTCTCATGAAGACGAGCACCCTCCCAAAAACTGAAGACAGAGTAGGTACGTCTGTGTTAGGTACCAGGGTAGCCCACCCAGTCACCTTGTGTAAGTCCCTAAAATTTTGGCCATTAAGGATACCTCAAATCACAGACACCACCAGGGAGGACATAGTCACACTCAGTACGTTGTGTGGGTAGGATACTTGAGTCTCCAACTCATCTCTGAAATCCCAAATACATAGAATATCCAAAGGAGTTGTAAGAGAAGGTGGGCTACCTTCACTTACAGTCTGATGTTTTCTCATATTTTGCTTCGCTTTTACTGGAGTGGTCTTGGTAGTATGAGTGCAGAAGGAATTTTCTCTCTTTTAATGACACTAGCTTTGGTTTTCGATCTTGGGTTGTTTACTCACACTGCCTATCTCAAGATCCTAGCCTGAACTAATGTTTGTTTGCTTAATAAAGAGTTACTGATTGATTTTAGGTAAATTTTATGTGTGCTTTTTTATTGTCTCCGGTATGGGAGTTAACGTATGGAATGTGACGAGACTCTAACTCAATAAATCATGCACAAGACAATGCTTTAAAAAAAAATCAATTCAATGAAAATAAGTTGTATTCTACAAGTGAGAGTCTTTCACATATTCATATTCTTTCCATGCATCTTATTCATTTAACACATGCATAACCAACGGAAATATTTCCAATGTTTTCTTAACAACTACTTGAAACCAAAAATAGCACAGCTTTTAACCAGCTAAACAGAATAATGAATTAAAAAATGTGGATCTTTCTTTTATAAAAAATGCTTTTAAGAAAGAAAAACAAAACTTTTTTCCTAAAAAAAAAAAAAACTTTTAGGACACCTATTTTGCTAACAAAATGCAGTAACAGATCCTCTTTCAGTCCATGAGCAGGCTTCCTATCCCTTTTGGTTTGTAGACACAGCTAGACATCAAGGTCTTGAGAGACTAATGCTCTGTAGTAGTGGCCACAAAGAGTTAATAGGTCCACTAATGCTCATGTGAGTAGATACAATGCTTTATAAAGCATTGTGTAGTCTGCTAACCTGCGTTAGTGTGGGAAAATAGTCAAAAATGGGGCTTCTTAGATCAGATTCAATGATGAATATATGTAGGCAAGATGCAGTAAGGTTTTTGGTGGGTCAAAAAGGGAATGTAGAAGTATAGGGAGCTCTTCGAAGGAGGATAGAACTGAGATATGTCCGGGTAAACCAGGAACTAGATGTATAGTCCCAGTGGAGTCACCAATTCTTCTATAGGATAAAATGTACGGTATATGGAGAATGAAGATACCCTCAAAGGTCTCCCCGGGACCTTCGGCAAACTGTAAGATCATTTGCAACCATCACAAAGTTACATGCATGTTCATAAACAATAACTATCAAAGTAGGAGAAGTAGATTACCTCAAGCCTCCATGTAGTTTTGCTAGAGAGCACAATGCAGCTAGGTGGAAGTACCCTGAGTCGGCTCCAGATCAAGTCCTGCACATAGAAGAGACAAGCATAATCACATCATACAAATCTGATAACAAATACATGAATACATAAAAGAACATCTAGTTACACATAACTAAGCTACTCATGCTAAAATATATTGGACAAACAACTGAATGAATGATAGTACCAACACCATGGAGTAGACGGTACAACTGTAGTTCTATATTAATGTTGGAAGAGTGATTACAACCATCTGTTGTATCATCCTTCCCTTACCCCTCCAGCTTCTCTCTCTCTCTCCCCCTTCTTAACAACTTCTTATGATTTGAGACAATGCTTAACAATCAAGTATGCTATCCTTTCAAATGCTCTGACCTCTATCACCATATCTCTAGCTTTGCTTATGTAGCAATTGAGTTAGGTTTTCCAAGTTCCTCCTTGAGTTCCCTAGGGTAAAAGCAATGAAATTGCCATGCTTTTTAGCTAGTTCCCATTTTCCTCCTTCTTTAGGATTAGAAATCCTCCAAATAGGTTGAATTTGGATGTTTCCTTGCTTTTCTTGAGTAACATTAGGAACAAATATCTAGATATTTATGAGTCCATTCGTTCCTTTGACCCTTGGAACTTCACTAGGATTCACTAACGTTGTTCCCATACTAGTAACTTGAGTTAGTAGGGTCACTAACGCACCCTTAGGCTTGTAGACAAGATTTATAAAGCAGGTTGTCAGTGCATAGCCAGTGTTAGTGTGGAAACAAGGCATGTGATCTTGGTCTTTTCTTCAACTATCATGTCTTTCCCCTCTGAGTTGATGAGGAGGTCAATTTGTTGTATAACAACATCCTTATCTAGACAAGTTTGTTATTATATTCATTGATGATATACTGATATATTCTAAGAATGAAGAAGAGAATGTTGAACACTTAGAAACACTATTGAGATTTCTAATACAACGTCAATTGTATGAAAATCTTAGAAATTGTAGCTTCTTTCAAATAGAAGTACATTACTTGGGACATGTTGTTTCCAAGGAAGGCGTAGCAGTGCATCCAAAAAATATAAGAGCTATCATGGAGTGGGCAGATCCTAAGAATATGGATGACGTCAAATCATTCATGGTGTTAGTAGGTTACTATAGGAGGTTCATCAGGAACTTCTCACGTATTCCATATCCTATTACATAATTGCAAAGAAAATTTAAGAAATTTGAATGGACAGAGGAATGTGCAGTCAGTTTTGAGCAGTTGAAATAGTTGTTTACAAATTATCTAGTCCTTAAGATTGTAGATCCAAACAAAAAGTGTGTGGTGTGTATAGATGCATGCAAGAGAGGACTTGGTGAGGTCTTGATGTAGGAGGGATAGGTGCTGTGTTATGAGTTCAGGAAGCTGAATGAGAATGAGCATAAATATGTGACTCATGATCTTAAGTTGGCAGCTACTATTCATGCCTTGAAGATGTGAAGGCATTATTTTCTTGGTAGGAGGTTTGTACTGATGAGAAATCACAGTGGGTTGAGATATATGTTTGACAAACTGAATATGAATTCCAGGCAGACTAGGTGATTGGCCAAAATCAGTGAGTTTGACTTTGACATCAGATACATTAAGGTTAAGGAGAACAAGGTTGCATATGCTCTCAGCAGGAGAGTGCAGATGAACCATGTTACAATAGTGAGCACTTATGTGATGGATTTATAGGTAGACCAACAAGATTACAGGTACATGGAGCTTAGGCACAAATTACAATAGGGTAAAAGTGTACAATTTGTGTACTATCATTACATGACAGATGGTTTGGTGAGATTCGGGGATGTGATCTATGTGTTAGATGACAGTGGACTCAAGAATATTATCTTGAGGGAGCTTAATGTCAAGCCATATTTAGGACACCCAGGATATCAGAAGACGTTGATAACAATGAATAAGTTCTACTATTGGCTGAATCTAAATAAGGAAGTTGCAGAGTTTGTGGCTACATGTTTGGACTGTCAGTAGGTGAAACCGAAGTGTAAACATCTAGGTGGGTTGCTTGAACCTATTCTAATTCTAGAATAGAAATAGGAGATCATTTCCATGGATTTCATTACAGGTCATCCGAGGACATCGAGGCAACATGATTCTATCATGGTTGTGGTCGATAGATTCAGCAAGGTAGCTCACTTTCCAGTGAAAACTACTTATTCAACTAGTGATGTGGCACATGTATTCATCAGGGAGATCATGAGATTTCATGGTGTTTCGAAGAAGATTGTGTCAGACAGGGATGCTAAGTTCACTTGCAAGTTTTAGAAGGAGTTGTTTGCAGGGTTGGGGACAGAGATGGCCTTCAATACAACTTATCATCCATAGACAAATGGATAGATAAAGAGGGTAAATAAGATTTTGGAGGATCTCTTGAGGATGTATGTCATGCACCAATAGAGGAGATTGGAGGAGTACCTCCCATTGGTCAATTTTACTTACAACAATGGTTATCAAGAGTCACTGAGGATGAGTCTGTTTGAGGCACTCTATGGCAGAGCTGTAATACTCCCATCAACTGGAGTGATCTAATGAACGGGGTACTTATTGGACTAGATATGTTGGAAGGAATGGAACAAGAGTTGTAGGTTATAAAGAAGAATCTAAAGGCAGCACAGGATAAACAAAAAAGTTATACATACCAGCACAGAGCATTTAAGGAGTTTCAGGTTAGGGAGTCTACTGTATTTGTGGATCAATCCCAAGAAGAGCTCTTTGACGATTGGATCATGTTCCAAGTTTGAAACATGGTATTGTTTCCCTTTTGAGATCCTTGAGAGGATTGGACGAGTGGCCTATAGAATTGCACTACCTCTGATAGTGAAAGTCAATGATGTTTTCCATGTTTCATTACTTAAGAGATATGTAAAGGATGTTGATCATGTTATTGATTGGTTTATATTGCGAGTGGAAACAGAAGGATAATTCCAGCCGGAACCTTAGTGCATATTGTAGCAAAAACAACTCATGCTCTAGAACAAGGAAATTAAGCAAGTTAAAGTGCAGTGGAACCACTTTGGGCCCGATGAAGCTACATGGGAGATGGTTGATCAGATGTGGGCTACGTATCCTTTGTTGTTTTTCGGTTAAGGAAAAGAATTTTTGGTATGTGTATATATGTACATGGATGTAAATACCACCATGAGTTGTGTTATAAAGCTCCAATAAGCTGTATGGTTATTACATTGTCATGTTGGTTTTTATTTTGAGTAGGTGTTTTATTGTAAATATTGCAGCAATCTCGGTTATAAAGCCCCATGGCCAGTATGTTTTGATTTTCAACATTTTTGTTGGTTGTAGGTGTCATAGAACACCAAGGATGGTGTTCCGCTAAGGAGGAGGGGTCTATAATATCCCTGGGTTAAAAGTTCCTGTAATAAAAGTTAATAAACAAAAAATAAGACCAAGGTCAAGGGACACTTATTCCAATCTAAATGTTGGGAAAAATATCCTAGTGGGCATCACTTGTTGTGTATTATGGCTAGGGGGAAATTGGAAAAGGAAATCGAAAAATCTTTGAAAAGGAAAAAATGAATTATTGTTATTTTATTTATGCAAATAAAGGAAAATAGGAGAAAAGGGAGGGGAAAGGTCACAGGTTGCATGTGAGGAGGAAATTGAAATAAAATAGAGGAAAATGAATAAATTAGAGGCATCAAAAACAAAAAGACATCAAAGGATCAGTTTGTAGGCTTTTTTTTCAGTTCATTTTCAGAACTGGTTTCAAAGAGGAAAAGAGCACCAAGAGGAGAAGGAGAGAAAGCAAGCAAAGGAAGGATAAGGAAAGCAAGGATCAAGCAGGAAAATTTTGGATCAAGCAACTTCAACAGGAATATTTGTAGGCAATAGGTTGCATGTATGATTTCCTAGCTGGTTTTGGCATGCATGGTATGTGAATGGGTGTATTTGGTTTCATTGTTGTCAGTTGCATGGATTTTACTAGGTTTTGAAAATGGTTTTTAGCCTTGCCTTGTCATTTCTAGATAGCCATGGTGTGATGGCATTCTTTCTCAGTTAAGCTTTGAATTGCTAGAAGGTTTTGGATCCCGGTGAGGTGGTCTCAAGAAAATACCAAGGGTTGGAGGTGGAGATGGTTTTCTTTGGGAATGCCTCAATAGGTGGGTGGAGACAGGAAAATTCCTCAAGGGATGGTGAAGGAATTTTGAGGCATCCAATCTCGGTTTCGTTTTGTGATCTTGGAGTCGATTTAGGTGAAATCACGATATGGTGAGGGTGGAGGTGGTTTAACCTATGGATTCCCTTGGTTATTTATGGATTGTTTTATCCCATGTGATACCACATTCATGCTTGGAATATGGCATGAGGGTGTTTGGCTAAAAGAAATATTTGGTTCAGCCTAATCTATAGTCGAGTGGTATGTGGAAGTCCATGACTTGGTTAGTTTTTTCATATAATGGATAAGAGCTCTTTCCCCTTTTAATTCATGAGTAATTATACTTGTTATTATGAAGATCCAATGGTTGTTCTATCATTGTTATTTATCTGGTTATATGTTGCTTATAAGCATGGTTATATGGAATATCTAAGAATGGCTCTTATCACGTTTCATTTAATGGATGTCTGGTTAATAAATGCATGACCTAATAGTTGTTATGACAACTATTGTGAGAAGTCATAAATCCTTGTTGTTAAACCTTGGATAAGTTTCAGATCCATATGTTCATATATAATTTCATGAACTGTAGGTTGCATGTTCACCATGTGTTTGACGGAATGTCAGTCCTAGTTGGGAGAAGTCAGGTCAATTCTTAGTTTAAGTTTTATTTTATAAGATTTTTTTCTATGTCATTTATCATTTTCGGAAGTTTCATTCAGTTTTGGGTAGAGGCCCGAATCTTAGCTCTGAAAAAGTGGCATAGAATTCGGGGTCGCTCACATAGAACTGACTGAAAAATTCCACAGTCAGTGGGAAGAAAGCATATGGGAGCTACTAGAGGGTTACAATTGTTTTGAGGCCTTGGAAAGGGAGCGACTGAGGCTCTAGGTCAGTGAAACAGAGAGTTAACTCAAGGGTCGCACACGTGGAGGTCTTGTAGAACCCGAGGGAGGTTCGTAAAGTCTTAAGTTATCGAATAGATTTCCTTAAGGTCATATAGGAGGTTGAGTCTTATCATAGTGACCCCATCTCCTGTTCAGCCCAGGAAAACCAGTGAAAGTGGGTAAATTTGGGAGGAGGTGGTTACAAGCCTAGAAAACTTTGTGATTAGATCTTAGATACCATTTAGGATGCTTGCTTGGAGTTAAATCCCAAAAGAAAGCCTACTTGTGAAGCATATATGAAGAAAAACATTACATTTGCAAGGTATTGGTACATATGGAACAAAAAACCCTAGACATCACACAAGGTGTCCATTATCACCTTGCTAAGAAGCCAAAGAGTTTGGTGCAGGAAATTAGAGTCGAGTGTTTGAGTATGATACAAAAAAAAAAAATCCAACATTAATGTTTTTACTCCCATCCTAGCGACCAGTCTCGGATCAAGCTTAAGTCCGCAAGATGTTGTTGACTATAAAAATGAGGGCGGGGCAATGGTCCTTTAATATTTCAAGTTGTGCTCCTCTCTACCCAATATAATGAACTAGTTACCAATGATCAGATCACATCTGACTCCCTTCTCATGGATAATCGGGTTGCAATAAAGGGCACAATACAACCCAATCTATGGTTGGGCGAAAAATTGCAATCATTGACTTAGTTGTGCAGTCTCATTTTGAGATAAGTAAGTATTCTCGTTGTTATGAATAATGGACCTTATGTTATATTCTTGAAATTGTTAGTATGCAAATTGAGTGTGTGAGATATGTCTTCTTATAATATTGAAATTATTGATTTGTTTGGTCTTGACTAACCTCTTTAGTGGATTCCCTTGATGATGTTCGGGTGATATGATTCCTTGGTAATAAACTTGCATAGATTGAAGATGGTGTTCCATGGTTCTTGGATGTTGTTGATATGATTATTGTTGATGATTAGCCTCATGTGATGATTAGTATATTATATGGTGAACACCCTTATAATTGGAAGCTTCTTAATGAAATTTTCCTAGGAAATTTGGGTACAATTTATGATGGAATACTTTCACATTAAAGGTGAAATGTTGCTCAACATTGCTCTATGAATCAATGATACCCACCTAATTGAGACTTGATAAATCTACTTGGAGTGCTTTAAGGAGTTATATTCATGGTTCTACACTGACATCCATATCACCAACATTCTAAATCTGAATGTTCTTAAGAATATGGGAATAAAGGAACAACTCCTTGCTTCGATATGGAAAGTGGCTACATATTTCAAACCTATGTGTAATTATAATGATATTGTTAAACCTTACAGTAATTATTGACTAGCATGAAATCCATTCCTCCTAGATGGTAAACAATGTTGTCATAAACCCAATTACAAGTAATGAACCGTAGCAGTGAGTCATTGTCAAACTAAATCACTCTTGATGGCTTGCCTTCAACTAGACATTTTGACTTCATAGAAATACTCATGTTCTGTTAGAAATTTAGCATTCAATTGACATTAACAATCTAACTTGGTATAGTGTTTTCCACTAATCAATTATTCTGCTATAGTTGATAGTTCTCTAGATATGCTTCTGATACATATTGGAAAAAGACAGACTATACTAGAGATTTGGCTAAAACCACACTCTGCTACTATCTTCGCTAGAAATCATTTTATTGTAGATTTTGATAACGTTCCCTTCTACTACAAATTTGTCTCTTCCTTCCATATGGTTATAATGTCACTAATATTGACATTTTCAACAAGCATTTCTATAAAAAAAATTAATCTGGCGCTAGCTTAAAAAGGAATGAGAATTTCTCACAAAAATTTAGAGGCTTTGTTGCAGATTGGAGTGCCTATCATGATGACTTTGTCCTCACAAAAATAATATATAGATTCAGTAGCATCATTCATATGTTGAATGCTTCTAATCCTTTTAATGCGTCAACAAGAAGAGTCCTTAAATCTTGTATGCCATCGCCAAAGATGCTATTAGCAATTCCCTTAATACACCAAAAAGGTTCTCCTTCTTAGATTTCCTTTTTCTACACTTCCCTCTCCTCTATTAATTATTATTCCATCAAGTACTAAATAACAACAAAAACAAAAATGATAGCAAGAAAACCAACATAGCAATGAGTCCCCTTTTTGTTTGAACCCCTCCCTTGGTAACAACAACAAAAATCTCTCGAGAATATTATTTCCCCTACTGTTTGTTGCCACAACAGAATAATCACAACTATTGGAACCTACCAAAGATTAGTTGGCATCTGCTACACTATCTTATGCCATCAACGAGGAAATTTGATCAGCAAATACCACGTTCAACCAATTCATAAAAAGAAATTGCCAACTACCATACTCAAGAGGCATTATTTCTTCAGTTACACAAGAAAAAGAATCAATTTCCTCCAAGCCCATTTTTGTTTCAAATGTATTTTCTTTTACTTCCCATGTAGGGCATCATGAGATAAAAGTTTTCTAGTATAGAGAAACATCTCATCTTCCATCCTAAGAATTATTTTGAGTTCCAAACATTAGCTTCGTTGTTAATGTTAGTCCATAAGAATAATTCTTATAGTAAGATATATTTTCCCCCGCAATTGCATGGGATTAAGTGTGAATTGGATGTGATCCTTTGACAGTGGTGCTTTGATTCCCTGCATAGGGAGATGGAAAATCTAACACAACTTTGTTTGGAAACTTTCAAAGCCCACAATATCATGTTGACCTCTTAAAAAATGGTTTATCCACTGTGCTTATAAAAATGCATTAAGATTGTCATTACAATGATGTTGAAACTAACATGCACATGTTTAAAAATTCATTTTAAAATGAAAATTGATCCATAGCTAGACTTTCTCTTCTTTTAAATCCAATAGACTGATGTTATACTATTGCGATGTTATCACCATTATATTGATAATATTGCCTAATCCCAAGGTGGCAATATTATTGCCTGTATTTATCACAATAATTTGAGGGTTTTAAATTTTCCTGATAATTTGACATTATTATGAGATGATGGAAATTATCACCCTGTTCTCATCGAACTCACCTCAAAACACCTTAAGGATAATGTAAACCATTTTCCACTAAGAAAACAAGGGAAAATTTGTAGTTTTGATTTCCATTGACTAAGCATTTGTGGAGTGGGGATTTGCTCCAATCTACAATATCCATATTGCCATGTTTAAAATTTTAATCAGTGCTCTACAATATGGCCAACTATTGGACCTATTTCCCACCACTTTGTTGGATATAAAAAGAGGGAAGAGATAAGTTCTACAACCCTGCAACCTACAAATTAGGTAAAATGGTAGAGAAATCATGCATAGAGGAAAAGGTGATTTTTTACAAGCTGACAGGAATTTGAGGTTGGGTCAAAACCAGAGAAATCTAATCACGTAAATGTTCATAACTGGTCAAGTGAACCTTTGCATGTCTATTCCAGTCTCATTGCAAATTTTATGAGAATAAGGAATTCTAATGGATGAACATTGAAGATATAGTGGAGACAGTTAAGCTGCCCAACCCAATTGACTAGAGTGACTAGATATATGGAAGAGTTGAAGAAAATAATTTGGTCAACAATTCATAATTTAAACATGAATCCCAAGGATAGATCAATGTGTTCTATAACTGCTTATAAAACGAGATGTCTTTAAGAATGCATCCCGATGTCATAGAAAAATTGGAATATAAAATGAAAATAAAATAAAAGAGAAATAGGAAAGGGGGTGTGTTACAAGAAGGGGTGTATTACGCCTACCAAATTCCTTCTCATTAGAGATACGATTGAAGAAAAAATAGCAGGGAAGGCACAAGGAACTTGTCATTCTACTGAGTTTGGGGGCGAATTGTGATATTCCATGTGTTCACTAGTTGAGAAGCCATCCCAATAGCCTTGGAACCCTCTCTCGTTAAGGGAATGAAAGATGTTCTCCACATAGTTTATGCCTCTTTGAAATATCCTGAGAGACAAGAACAATTCTTCTAAGCTAATAATTTCTCTTTATGAAACAGAATAGCCAATAATTTATCTTTATAAAACAAAATAGAGAACCACCATAGAGAATCCTCATTAAAAGAGATTACAAATCAAAGGGCCTACTCTTTTCAGCTACCATAAGGTTTCAAGTATATACAAAGCTACTATACACTTTATACCACAAAAGTTATCTATTTTTTCATGGTTGTAACATGAACCTAGACTTATAAAAATGCATGAAGATAGGAAAGATATAAACCCAACTAACCTACAATCTCAACTCCAAAGTTGCAAACTTTAACTACAATTAGTTGTTGCCTGCCTCTTCAAGGATCTCCAAGTTCTCTCCAATGCTTTTCTATCCATGACAGGAGCTACAAATATATAGAAAATTTCCTAACCCCTAAAATTTCTAACCACATCATGGATTTCATCTCAAATATCTCAGAACCTACCAAAACCTTCATGCCATAGGCAAAAATTTAGTGCCAAAGAGCCAATTTGTAAAAATAGCCAGTTTTTTCGTGAGAGTTCAGAAATCATTTTGAGTAGACCTCCAAGCTTCAATTTTTTTATGAAATACAATGGACCTCTTAAATATCTTTCGTTTTATGAATAAGACAATTAAAAATACACCTTAAACTATTTATTAAAAACATTTAATTAAACAAGAAGTATCAACATGGTTTATTCCTGGTAACAAATGTTCATAGATATGATGTATTTGTTGAATGTGCCTATGAAGATTTAAACCTAGATTATAACAACTCACTTTTATCATCAAGCAACGAATTTTAAAAATTTAACTTTATGGCCAAATAAATATAAATGTCAATATTTGATTATCCAAAGATAAACTTTACTAAAACTATAGTGCAAGGCATTAGTGCAAACAAAATATTTAATATTAAAGAAATTAATTTCCTATACATAACTCCAT
>APFE030240682.1:0-31556 GCA_000404065.3 Pinus taeda | reverse complement strand
TATATTCCTAACACAGAGCTACACAGTCCAATTTCTAGTGCAGGTGGATAATATGAGTTGCCAGGAGGGAGCAGAGACATTTCTCATAAGGATATCAAGCCTCAAAGGGAGTCTATCTTCAAAGGGGTCATTCCTATGGAAGCTAGCGCTTTAGGATTTGGAGATATCAGACTCATTATTGTAGTAGTTACAGCAATAGTGCAGAGATAGCAGTAGAGTTGTAACAATGACAATACGAATAGATTAGAATTTAGAGCTGCACAGAGTTGGGCAGGGTCTATTGAGGTAAGCATCGAGTGGAGTTTCCTCTTGAATAAATACCCTTGTTATAGGGACCCATAGTATTTAGTAGCAGTTGGATCAGTATCAAATGGCATAGTTATATCTTGAGGGATAGTTTCAGTCATATGCTAAGGAACACAGTGTAGTAGCAGTGCAGATAGACTCAATGGATATTGTAGATACTGGTAGTATTCAGTGACTCAGGGGATAGTTGTATTCCATTAATAAAGTTGATTCAGTACTTTTTGGATTTTAGTTGCAATAGCAAAACAACATGAGATCGATTGCAGTGCAGTGGTAGATTAGGCAGTAGTACAATTGTATAATGTTTTCAACAATAGCACAGATGTAGTATTCACAAAGTTACATAGTAGTTGGTGGGAAGTGACAGGTTGTCACAGTTGTCACTCATCAAATTCATTTTTGCCCTCGACAATCTTCCATCCCATCAAGCATTTGTCACGAAGATATCATCCACACAACTGTGTATATGGGTAATCTAGATGTCCACTACTCAACCTGCTCCACACCATAGATATGCCACTATTCTGCAAGGAATCATGTGCTAGTACCCCTCATGTAGGTGATTAGTTGAGTAGCTAATCCAACCATGCATCGCCTCCACAATAACTCATGCCCCACATCATCATGACTGTCCACTACATGCTGTCTGTCAACCTATGTCATCTCACCCCTAAATGCCTACTCAAAGTGTTTGGAGACTCATTGCCATCAATGAGCCTCATGCTCCATGATAGTTTAAGATGATGAGGAGGGAGCAGAGCCTGAAGGCTCTCCCTCACTTATCAACTCAATCCACCTATCTAGATCCTCCATTTCCATTCTCTGCAAGTATGCCTCTAGATCCTCCATCTAAACATTCGGCTTCACATACTCTTCATCATTGTCATCCTCCATTACTTCCAACCTCCTAGATAGATCCAAGATGCTATCTGACAATGCCTTGATAACCTGTGACTGCTCCATAAGCTTTGCCTCTGCAACAGACAATCGCTTACAGATCTCTTCATCTTTCTTTCCATTCTCCATACTCATCGATGTCAGCTTACGCTCGGGCTTAGTTACTCCCACCGTCAGTACACCAATGGGTACATCCTCTCGTCCGTCGTAAATGTACAATTTCTTCATATGGGGAACAATCATTGCATTGAATTCCTTCATGAATTCTATACCCAGTAAAGCTTCATAGTCATCTATCTGCACCACAGTGATCGACTTTCCCTGTCCATTCACCAAGTGTCACATCCACCTTTTTAGCTACACCAATCACAGAGTCTGGAGGAGAATTCATTGTCTTCATTTGTGCCTACACTAGTAAAAACTTCATTCCAATCCTTCTCGCAGTATCCTCACTCATAAATTTGTGAGTTGCTCCACTACCCACCATAGTAAGCATCTCAGCACTCCCAACCTTCATTTCAACATACTCCAATTTCTTTCTTTTCGGGTCTCTCCTAGAGACAACTTCCATAGCCATTGCAGGTCCCAATATCTGCATAACTCCTATAGAAGTTTCTTCTTTCTTTGCATTAGACTATGCCAAGGCAGCCACCTTTGGTCTTAAAGGACAATTCTTCACCATGTGTGGTTCCTCACATATCCAACACTTCAACGGTTTCTTCATCTTCTACTTGTCATTCGATCTTGAAGTCTCCTCTTTCGTAGTCTTCTCTTTCGATTTTTCATACTTCTTCTTCTTCTCATCAGAACCCTCATCGTAGTGTTCCACCAAACAATCCACAGCAGAAAAAGCCTCCTCAAGTGTCTTAATCTTTTGCCTCTTCACTTCATTCTGCGCCCAAGGTCTTAGACCTATGATAAAGTTGAACACCTTGTCCCTTTTTGCCATGTCTGGAATTTCTAAAACTACACTTACGAACTCTCGCTAGTATGCCTGCATACTTCCCATTTCCTTTATGTACTTTATCTTCATCCTTGCATCCCATGTTTCGTCTTGTGGACTAAAGTGGGTTTGCAAAGCCTTCTTCATTTCATCCCACGAAGTTATGTCTCCAGCATTTCCATTGGAAATTTCGTCCATCCTCCTTCACCACCACATCTTAGCATCCTTCGTCAAGAATTGAGCAGCTACCTTCACTTTGTTTTCCTCATCAGATAATCCCAAGCGCTGCAAGTACTGTTCCATATCCCATAGAAATTTTCCAAGAGTTTTCGCACTCCACGTTCCATCGTAAGAATTTGGCTCTTTGAATTTGACATGAGTCACACCTCCACATGAGTTGTGTCTCATGGCTTCTTCAAAACCACGATCTCATCTAGAGCTCCGTCAAGAGCTTGCCGCAATTTCAAGACTTTAGCCAAACCTTGATCTCCTGCTTCACCATCTTCTTGACTTCTTCTTTCATTTGTGTATACTCCCATTCCGTATACTCATATCAAACTTTGAGATCTTCAAGTTCTTCCTTCACTTTCGCACAGCCTTCATGTTTGGCCTTCATCGAAGTTATGTCAGAACCCAATTCCTCCATTCATTCCAATACCCTATTTAGAAAAGATTCTCCCGCATTATGGCTAGATTCACTTGTCATAATTTGAGGTTCTTTCGCCATCTATGTTATCTTCCTTCTTTACGATCTTGTGTAGACCATAAACTGTAAATCAGAATCACCCTTCAGATTCCTTCAACCTGAATCACCAAAGTCCAATGACCATGCAAGGGCGTCTAAGGGCATCTGTCTAAACAATTGTTCAAAGGCGTTCGGGCGAGGGTGTGCGAGGGTACTAAGCTGAATGACCGAACGGGTGAAGTTGTTCGAAGGTGTTCGGGTGAAGTCAAGCAAGGGCATGCGAAGGCACCGAGCCGAAAGACTGAACAAGGGAAGTCATTCGAGGATGTTCAGGCAAAGACATTCGAAGGCATTCGAGCAATGGCATGCGAGGGTGCCAGGCGTAACGGGCGAACGAGCGAGGGCATGCGATGGCGCCGAGCCAAACGAGCGAATGGGCGAGGGTGTGCGAGGGCGCTGGGCTGAATGAGTGAACGGGCGAGGTTGAGCTGAATGATTGAATGGGCAAGGGTATGCAAGGGCATCCGCCTGAACGAGTTGAGGGTGTTCGGCTGAACAAGCTACAGGTGAACGACGTGTTGAGCAATGTGACGATGAATGAGGTGCGATGGGCAGACTTATCCTTGGGCACTTTGAATGGTGGTTCGAGCAGTGCGAATAGTGCATGCCGACTTGCACGATTTGACGGATATTGTACCAAGTAAACTTGAGGTTTCCTACAAACACTGTAAAACTGAATATTTTATGAAGTATTGATATTATCGGGCAAACTCATATTTCAGGGAGTTCCCCTCTTGGTTTATTATCTGTTGTGCATATATGTTAAAATATAATAACTATGAATGATGTATGAATGTTTCCGCTATGCTAATCAAAGTTTACTTAGGAAAGTTGAAAAATAAACTAATTATAGAAAGTAGGCGTAGTCCACGATCGCAAGTATTGTTAAAAAGAAAGTGGTCGGTGGTGCCGCACCTCCTATAGTGCGGTAGGAAGAGTACCACCAGTGTAGGGGCATGGCAGGTGGTATTAGAGCTTGATTCAGTCAAACCAGGCTTACTGAAGGAATCTGAAGGGTGATTCAGATTTATAGTTTATGGTCTACACAAGATCGCAAAGAAGGCAGATAGCAGAGATGGTGGAAGAACCTCAGATCATGACAAGTGAATCTAGCCATAATGCGGGAGAAGGTTTCCTAAATGGGGTATTGGAACGAATGGAGGAATTGGGTTGTGACATAACTTCAATGAAGGCCGAACATGAAGGTTGTGCAAAAGTGAAGGAAGAACTTGAAGATCTCAAAGTTCGATACGAGTATACGAAATGGGAGTATTCACAAATAAAAGAACAAGTCAAGAAGATTGGTGAAGCAAGAGATCAAGGTTTGGCTAAAATCTTGAAATTGCGGCAAGCTCTTGACGAAGCTCTAGGTGTGATCGCGGTTTTGAAGAAGGCCCTGAGACACAACTCAGGTGGAGGTGTGACTCATGTCAATGTCAAAGAGCCAGATTCTTATGATGGAATGAGGAGTGCAAAAACTCTTGGCAACTTTCTATGGGATATGGAACAGTACTTGGAGCGCTTTGGATTATCCGATTAGGAAAACAAAGTGAAGGTAGTTGCTCAATTCTTGACGAAGGATGCTAAGATGTGGTGGCAAAGGAGGATGGACCAAATTTCCAATGGAAATGCTGGAGACATAACTTCATGGTATTAAATGAAGAAGGCTTTGCAAACCCACTTTAGTCCACAAGATGAAACATAGTATGCAAGGATGAAGATAAAGTATATAAAGCAAATGGGAAGTCTACAGGCATTCCAATGAGAGTTTGCAAGTGCAGTTTTGGAACTTCCAGACATGGCGGAAAGGGAAAAGGTGTTCAACTTTACCATATGTTTGAAAACTTGGGCGCGGAATGAAGTGAAGAGGCAAAATATTAAGACACTTGACGAGGCTTTTGCTACTGTGGGTCATTTGGTGGAACACTATGATGAGTGTTCTGATGAGAAGAATAAGAAGTATGACAAACCAAAAGAGAAGACTAGGAAAGAGGAGACATCGAGATCGAATGACAAGTCGAAGACGAAGAAACCGTTAAAGTGTTGGATATGTGAGGAACCACACATGGTGAAGAATTGTCCTTCAAGACCAAAGGTGGATGCCTTGGCACAGACCAATGCGAAGAAAGAAGAAAATTTCATAGGAGTTATGCAGATATTGGGAGCTGCAGTGGCTATGGAAGCTATCTCTAGGAGAGACTCAGAAAGAAACAAATTGGAGTATGTTGAAATGATGGTTGGGAGTGCTGAGGTGCTTACTATGGTGGATAGTGGAGCAACTCACAACTTTATGAGTGAGGATACTGCGAGAAGGATTGGGCTGAAGTTTTTACTAGTGCAAGCACAAATGAAGACAGTGAATTCTCATCCAGACTCTATGATTGGTGTAGCTGAAAAGGTGGATGTGACACTTGGTGAATGGACAGGGAAAGTTGATTTCACTGCGGTGCAGATAGATGACTATGAAGCTGTACTGGGTATAGAATTCATGAAGGAATTCGACGCGATGATTGTTCCACATATGAAGAAACTGTGCATTTACAACAGATGAGAGGATATACCCATTGGTGTACCAACCGTGGGAGTAACTAAGCCCGAGCGTACGCTGACAGCGATGAGTATGGAGAATGGAAAGAAAGATGAAGAGATCTGTAAGCGGTTGTCTGTTGCAGAGGCAAAGCTTATGGAGCAGTCATAGGTTATCAGGGCATTGTCAGATAGCATCTTGGATCTATCTAAGAGGCTGGAAGTAGTGGAGGATGACGATGACGAAGAGTATGTGAGGTCGAATGTTCAAATGGAGGATCAGGAGGCATACTTGTAAAGAATGGAAGTGGAGGGTCCAGATAGGTGGATTGAGTTGATAAGTGATGGAGAGCCTTCAGGATTTGCTCCCTCCTCATCATCTTAAACTATCATGGAGAATGAGGCTCATTGTTAGTTGCTCATGGCAATGAGTCTCCAACACTTTGAGCAGGAATCTAAGGGTGAGATGACAAGTAGCATGCAGTGGACAGTCATGACGATGTGGGGCATGAGTTCTTGTGGAGGCGATGCATGGTTGGATTAGCTGCCCAACTAATCACCAACATGAGGGGTACCAGCACATGATTCCTTGCAAAATAGTGGCATATCTATGGCATGGAGCAGGTTGAGTAGTGGACATCTAGATTACCCATATACACAGTTGTGTGGATGATATCTTGGTGACGGATGGTTGCTGGGATGGAAGATTGTTGAAGGCGACAATGACTTCGAGTGGGGGAGGATGTAATGCCCCAGAGCTACAAACGAGTTTTGGCGAGAGCAAACAATGGAGGAGCGCGGAAGAGCCAAATAAGATGAGCAGTCGTGTGGAGAAAACGCAAGGCCGCATGTAAAATTGGATAAGTGTTGGATGGACGGGCGGGTTATAAGGTAAGGCGGTCCCAAGTGGGGGCGCCCAACCAACGAGCCGATGTATAGAAAGTTACAATGATGGGCCGAATGGGTGGTCGGCTGGGCGAGCCGACATGGGGAAACCATGGCGATGAAGTGTATAAGAACATGGCAATGTGGAGACAAACCATCAAACTCAAGCAAGTGAAAAGGCAGTGTACAGGCAGAGGAAGTGCGAGGTGCGAGTTGGGGGTCTGAAACTCGAGGTGGAGGTGCAGGCAGACACGGGGCCGAAACACCCAAGCCACAGGTCGAAGGTGTGTCGTGGTGAAGTGTGGAGAACCGCAAGGCACAGCTACACAAGTCGACTGAATGATCATTCAGAGCGCAGGTCGAGCAGCACAGGCGGGCGCACAAGGCAAAGTTTGGCAAACGGTCGAAAGGGAGTTTGGTTAGATGATTGAGATGGTCGATGGGTGTGAGCGCACGATGGCAGGGCGAGTTGGGCGAGGTGAGCTCGTGTGCGAATGCACGGCGTTTGGAGAAATGTCGGGTGGGCTGAATGGTGAACGGTGAACCGCCAAAGGCATTGGGCGTGCCGACGGGCGAGTCGTGCAAGCGTGCTCAAAACGACAACATGGTCAACAGGTGGTAAACGTGGTTGGAGGGCAAGCTGGGTGAGCGCGCCCGAGCACGGTGAAATGTGAACGAAGTGAACGTGCAATTGGCAGGCGAGTTGGCGAGATGAGCTTGGGCACGGGTAAATGGTGAAAGGTTTGGGCGGTCGCAGTGGGCGCACCCGAACGAAGGTCGAGTTGTGCAACGAAGGCGTTGATGAATGGTGGGCCGTGCATGGGTGAACGACGATGGGCGGCACAACGAAACGATGAATGGGTGACTTTGCCCGGTGGTTGGGCAAGGCTGCACGACAGGTGCAGGAAGGTGAATTTGTATAAGTGTAAAGGTGAAACTTGGGGTTTCCCTCGGTTGTAAGCTTATATGTGAATTCTGAATATTAACATTATTGATACGGGCAGACTCATAATTACAGGGAGTTTCCCCTCCCATGATATTCCACTGTGCACTTGAATGTTAATGGTGTTAATATGTTAATGGTATGATGAACGTTTCCGCTGTGTTAATGAAAGATATGCTTAGCTGTTGAAAAATAAAGTAAGTATACAAAGTAGGCATATTCCATGATCGTTATTATTGTTAAAAAGAAAAGGGTCAGTGGTGTCTCACCTCCTATAGTGTGGTTGGAAGAGTACCGCAAAACGTAGGCAATGTTGGAGGTGAGAACAAAGGGTGTTTGAGTGAGGATGAACGGTGCAGCGGCCGGAGGCCGAGCTGCACGACAACTGAATGGGAAAATTGTATAACGTCGATTGAAGGTTTCCTCTCGGTGAATGTAAATAGATTTTATAATATAAATCTTACTTGAATATGATTAAGTGTCTTCTACTAGTGAATGTTCATTTAATGTTATTCCACACATTAAATGTTTAATATGGTTAATGAAGTGAAATTTAGGCGTAAATCAGGAAACATGTTAACAAATGAAAAAGTTAAGTGTTTGGTCGATGCCGCATGTAGGCCAATTTATGAAAAAAGAATTGGGGGCGTGATAAGTGGTATCAGAGAAAATTGTAGAGACCAGGAATGTATGCAGTCTGAAGTTATGGAGAAATCATGGATTCATAACCTGGGTTTCATAGAATTGATGGTTCATGGAAAGACCATTCAAGCACTAGTGGACACGGGGGCCACGCATAACTTCATGATGACACAGCTAGAAAAAGAATTTGGACTGAAGATTTTCCCATCAAATGTGGAGGTCAAGGTAGTGAAATCAAGAGCTAGAGTGGTAGGTTTGGCACATGAAGTGCCTATGCAGATTAAAGACTGGCAAGGTCAGTTGGACTTCACGGTGATGGAGATGAACAATTTTGACATGATATTGGGGCAGGATTTCTTGAAGGGAAATAGAGAAGTTATTGTCCCCTTTTGCAATGAGGTTGTGCTGATTGGAGGATCACAGACTTGGACTTTGCTTACTCATAAGAAAAGGAAGGAATTCAAGGTGCAACATGTTTCTGCACTGAGTTTGGAGAAGGCTATGCGGGAGTCAGACATGGAGATATATGCGGCTATAATTAGAGAAGTCGATGGCAATGATGGAGTGGGGATGCCTGTTCCAGCTGAGATTTCCGAGGTGCTGGCCAAGTATGCAGATTTGATGCCCGATGAGCTACCAAAGAAACTTCCACCAAGGCGTGCGATGGACCATAGCATCAAGCTTGAGCTAGGGAAACAACCTCTGGCTAAAGCTCCTTATTGGTTGTCAGGACCTGAGTTGGAGGAGTTGAAACGACAGTTAAAGGAGTTGACTAATGCAAGTTTCATTCAGCCTTCAAGGTCCCCCTATGGAGATCCAGTATTGTTCTAGTGGAGGAAAGATACAAATGAGCTACGGATGTGTTGTGATTATCGTGCTCTCAACAAGCAGATGATAAAGAACAGGTATCCTTTACCATTAGTTGTAGATTTCTTCGATAAGCTTGTGAAAGCCCGGGTGTTTTCCAAGCTAGATTTGAGGCACGGGTATTATCAGGTGCAGATAGCGGAAGGAGATGAGAGGAAGAGCACGATAGTAACAAGGTATGGAAGCTTTGAATTCCTTGTTATGCCATTCGGGTTGTGCAATGCTCCTGCTACATTTTGCACTTTGATGAATGATGTACTACGTCCATACTTGGATTCATTCATAGTAGTGTACTTGGACGATATCATGGTGTACAATGATAACATGGAGGATCAAAAAAAGCACTTGGCATTGGTGTTTGAGGCACTGAAGAAGACTCAATTGTACTTGAAGAAGTCGAAGTGTGTGTTTTCCCAGACCGAGATTCCGTTCCTTGGACACATTGTGGGTCAAGGGTACATACAGATGGAGCCGAACACGGCAAAGGAGATCAAGGATTGGGTTGAACCGAAGAATGTCCATGATATGAGGGTGTTTTTGGGCATGACCAACTACCGACGGAAGTTTGTAGAGGGGTACTCCAAGGTAACATCATCACTGACAGACCTTTTAAAGAAGGACAAGCGATGGAGTTGGATGGATAAATGCTAGGTGGCATTTGATGATTTGAAGAAGAGGATGGTTTTAGCACCGATACTAAAGTTGTTGGACTTTGAGCGACCATTTGATGTACACACAAATGCTTCAAATTTTTCCATAGGAGGGGTTCTTACGCAAGATGGGCATCCGGTGGCGTACGAGAGTCGGAAGTTGCAGGATAGATAACGGAGGTATCCGTTCCATGAGAAGGAGATGACTGAGATCATCCATTGTTTACAGCTATGGAGGCATTACTTGATTGGGAAGCCTTTTATTGTCAAGGCTGACAACGTTGCAACAAGTTATTTTGCATCACAACCAAACCTGTCAGTGAAGCAAGCTTGTTGGCAGGACTTCTTGGCAGAGTTCGACATGACTATTGAGTACAGACCAGGTAGACTCAATGCGGTGGCAAATGTTATTAGCAGGAAGGGACAACTAGCAGCATTGGAGGAGGAGGAAGACCGGGCAGCACAAAGTAGGAGTCGAGTATAGATGACAGAAGAGATGAAAAATAAGCTCAAGGAAAGAATTGAGACTGATACTCAAGCACAGAATATAGTGAAGTAGATAAAGGAGGGGAAGACACGGAAGTTTTTTCTTCGAGATGGATTCTTGTTCTTTGGAAACCAACTCTATGTTCCAAAGTCAACTGGGCTTAGGAGGCACCTTTTGAAGGAATGCCACGATTCTCCGTGGGCTGGCCACCTAGGGCAGCATCATTCATTGGCATTATTGGAGAGAGGGTTCTTTTGGGAGAAGATGAAAGAGGATGTAGAGGAGTATGTACATATGTGCATCATTTGTCAGCAGGACAAATCGGATACTTAGAGGCAAGGAGGTCTGTTGCAGCCTTTACAGATTCCTGAGAGACCATGGATGAGCGTCTCGATGGACTTCATCACTCAATTACTGCAGGTACAGGGGTATAACGGGATCATGGTCATGGTTGATCATTTTTCCAAGTATGTTGTCTTTGTTCCAACAAAGATACCTTGTGGAGCCGAGAGTACTGTGGAGTTGTTCTTCAAGAACATAGTGAAGTATTGGGGAATGTCATTGAGGATTGTGTTGGACCGAGATCTGTGATTTACAGGCAGATTTTGGACCACATTTTTCAAGCTAGTCGGGACAAATTTGTTGATGAGTTCGAGTTACCATCCGCAGACAAATGGGCAAACCGAGAGGATCAACGCGTTGCCGAAGGACTACTTGAGACATTATGTGATAGCTGATCAGAATAATTGGCCTGAACTCTTGGATGTAGCTCAGTTCAGCTACAACATACAGAAGAGTTCTGCAATAGGGTATAGTCCATTTGAGTTGGTGAATGGGCAAATGCCAGTCACACCGCATACCATAGTGACGGGAGGTTTTTTGAGGAGTCCTCATGCGAAGAAGTTCATGAAGGCTTGGGATGAGACCTTGGATTTAGCATGGGTGCGCTTGCACGAAGCTGCAAGGAGAATGAAGAAATGGGTAGAGAAGGATAAACATGTTGCACACTTCAGTGTGGGAGATATGGTGTTCCTTAGGATTACCGGAGATCAATTTCAGCCACCTAAGGGGACTGCGAGATCGTTGACGAGGAAGTATGAGGGACCATTTTGGGTTAAGAAGCAAGTTCGGGAGGTATCCTACAAGTTCGACCTTCCACACCATATGTGTAACACCTTGTGATCATCGGGCGACCGGGCGTGTGTGCCTACCTCCACGAAAATCAACTAAGTGTAAAAGTGCGATGGTGACCAAAGGCGCAACATGGTTATGAGAGCGAATTGGCGAGCCATCATTTATATGGCGAGTTGGGTGTGGCAAACGACGAGTAGGCCAACTTGAGAGGAGGGTGTTTACTTCATCGTTTGAGCGCGTCAGCTGGGCGTTTTGGTGGGTCGGCCGTGGGTGAGGTCGCCACACCATGGAGCGATAAACTCATGTGGAGATTGCTCATTTGGACATCAACAACTCGCATCGTTCCATTGCAAATGAAGTGGAGCGCAGGTCTTCTACCGCATGTAGTGTAGGGCGTTTGGTGATGCGACCATCGAGTCAGGCAGGAGGACATGCATATCGTTCGATGTTTGGAAGTGTGGGCAGAGGGCGTGGGTGAACCGGCACCCGCCGGGTGAACCGGGCGAACCGCGTTTGAGGTCGTGCGGGTGTGCACGGGAGCACCCGCCTGTTTGGGCAACATTTGTGGCACAGTTATATATTGTATTGTGTTGATTGTTGGGTAGGCGAGGTGCGACCGTCATGCGCTCTTGCACGGGCAGGCGCTCGCCTTGGTTATGAACACCGGTGGAGCGACGCTCCTGGCCATTGTACAAAAACTCTATATTTAATAACATATTATCTTGCATATGATGGTTGTGTTATTGTTTCTCTATCATGTTATTTATAATGGTTTCCACACATTATGAAGTTATTCATGGTTAATATGAATGTCTAAAGGCATAGTTCGTAAGGTAACATAATAATGGAAAATGTTGGTTACTTAGGCGATGCCGCACCCGGCCAATTTAAGGGGAAAAGAATTGGGGGCGTGACAGGTGGTATCAGAGCAAGTTCACAGGTGGTGAAGCCGTTGCTTGATGATGAACACAGTGAACGGGTATGTATGCAGGGGAAAGTTATGGAGAAATCATGGATGAACAGTCTGGGTTTCATGGACTTGATGGTCCGTGGCAAGACCATTCAAGCTCTGGTGGACACGGGGGCCACTCATAACTTCATGACGACACGGTTGGCAAAAGAGGTTGAACTGATGATCTTCCCATCGAACATGGAGGTCAAGGCAGTGAACTCTAGAGCTAAGGTGGCGGGTTTGGCACACGAAGTGCCGGTGTAGATAAAAGACTGGAAGGGTCAGTTGGATTTCATGGTGATGGAGATGAACGAATTTGATATGATACTTGGACAGGATTTCTTGAAGGGCAACAGGGCTATTGTTGTCCCCTTTTGTGCTGAGGTGGTGCTGGTTGGATAGTCACAAACATGGACTTTGCCCACTCATAGGCAAAGGAGGGAAGTCAAGGTGCAGCATGTTTCTGCACTAAGTTTGGAGAAGGCTATGAATGAGTCAGATATGGAGACATATGCAGTGATGTTCAAGGGAGTCGAAGGTGATGGAGTGGGGACACCTGTTCCAGCTGAGATTTCTGATGTGCTGACCAAGTATGTGGATTTGATGCCTGATGACCTGCCGAAGAAGCTTCCACCAAGGCGTGCAGTGGACCATAGCATTGAGCTTGAACCATGGAAGCAACCCCTGACAAGAGCACCTTATCGTTTATCAGGGCCTGAGTTGGAGGAATTGAAATGACAGCTAAAGGAGTCAGCTGATGCAGGTCTCATTAGACCTTCAAGGTCCCCTTATGGAGCTCCGGTATTGTTCCAGCGGAAGAAGGATTCGAATGAGCTACGGATGTGCTATGATTACCATGCATTGAACAAGCAGGCGGTAAGGAACAGGTATCCTTTTCCATTGGCTGCTGATTGCTTTGACAAGCTTGTGAAAGCCTGAGTGTTTTCCAAGCTGGACTTGAGGCATGGGTATTATCAGGTGCAGATAGCTGAAGGAGACGAGAAGAAGACCACGATAGTAACAAGGTATGGTAGCTTTGAGTTCCTTGTTGTGCCATTCGAGTTGTGCAATGCTCCTGCTACGTTTTTCACTTTAATAAATGATGTTCTACGACCATACTTGGATTCGTTCGTAGTAGTGTACTTGGACGATATAGTGGTCTACAGTGACAACATGGAGGATCATAAGAAGCACTTGGCGATGGTGTTCGAGGCACTGAGGGAAAACCAATTGTTCTTGAAGAGGTCTAAGTGTGTATTCGCTCAGACCGAGATTCCGTTCCTTGGGCATATTGTTGGTCAAGGGTACATACGGATGGAGCCGAGTAGGGAGAAGGTGATCAAGGACTAGGTTGAACCGAAGAATGTCCATGAGATGAGGATGTTCTTGGGCAAGAACAACTACCAACGGAAGTTTTTAGAAGGGTACTCCAAGGTGACATCGGCACTGACAGACCTATTGAAGAAAGACAAGAGGTGGTGTTGGATGGATAAATGTTAAAAGGCATTTGATGACTTGAAGAGAAGGATGGTTACAGCACCGATACTGAAGTTGCCTGACTTTGAGAGACCATTTGAGGTACACACTGATGCTTCAGATTTTTCCATAGGAGGGGTTCTTATGCAGGATGGGCATCCGGTGGCGTATGAGATTCGGAAGTTGCAGGATAGAGAATGGAGGTATCCGGTTCATGAGAAGGAGGTGACTGCGATCATCCACTGTCTTCATGTGTGGAGGCATTACCTGATTGGGAAGCCATTTGTTGTCAAGACTGACAATGTTTCAGCAAGTTATTTTGCATCACAATCGAAGCTTTCTACGAAGCAAGCTCGTTGGCAGGACTTCTTGGCAGAATTCGACATGTCTATTGAGTATAGACTGGGTAGACACAATGCGCTAGCAGATGCCCTTAGTAGGAAGGGACAACTTGCAGCATTGGAGGGTGAAGACCGGGCAGCAAGGAGTAGAAGTCGGGTTCAGATGCCAGAAGAGATGCAGAATAAACTCAAGGAAAGTGTTGAAACCGATACTTTGGCGCAGAATATAGTGAAGGAGATAAAGGAGGGGAAGACACAAAAGTTCTTTCTACGGGATGGGTTCTTGTTCTTTGGAAACTGACTCTATGTTCCAAATTCATCTGGTCTCAGGAGGCACCTTTTGAAGGAGTGCCATGATTCTCCGTGGGTTGGCCACCCAGGGTAGCGTCATTATTTGGCATTGTTGGAGAGAGGATTCTTTTGGGAGAAGATGCAGGAGGATGTGGAGGAGTATGTACATATGTGCATCATTTGTCAGCAGGACAAATCGTATACTCATAGGCAAGGAGGACTGTTGCAACCTTTACCAATTCCTAAGAGGCCATGGATGAGTGTCTCGATGGACTTCATCACTCAGTTACCACAGGTTCAGGGGTATAATGGGATTATGGTCGTGGTTGATCATTTTTCCAAGTATGATGTCTTTGTTCCTACAAAGATGCCTTGTGGAGCCGAGTGGACTGCGGAGTTGTTCTTTAAGAACATAGTGAAGTATTGGGGGATGCCATTGAGCATTGTGTGGATAGAGATCCGCATTTTACAGGTAGATTTTGGACCACATTGTTCAAATTAGTTGGGACAGAGTTGTTGATGAGTTCGAGCTACCATCCGCAGACAGATGGGCAGACCAAGAGGATCAACGCATTGTTGGAGGACTACTTGTGACATTATGTGACGGCTGATCAGAAGAATTGGCCTGAACTCTTGGATATTGCATAGTTTAGCTACAATGTTCAAAAGAGTTCTGCGACAGGGTACAGTCCATTTGAGTTGGTGAATGGGCAAATGCCAGTTGCACCGCACACTGTTGTGACAGGAGGGTTTTTGAGGAGTCCTCATGCGAAGAAGTTCATGAAGGCTTGGGAGGAGAACTTGGAGTTGGCATGGTTGTGCTTGCACGATGTTGTAAAGAGGATGAAGAAGTATGCTGATAGGGGAAGACGGGATGTGCACTTCAGTGTGGGAGATATGGTGTTTCTCAGGATTACCGGGGAGCACTTTCATCCAACCAAGGGGACTGCAAGAAAACTAACACGAAAGTATGAGGGACCATTTTAGGTGAAGAAGAGAGTGGGATAAGTTGCTTATGAGCTAGAGCTTCCACAGCATATGCACACGAAGCATCCAGTTTTTCACATTAGTCAATTGAAGAGATGCAGACTTGATGTTGATCATCCAGAGAGAGATGAACTGCCGAGAGGACCAGCCGGGATTGTGGATAAACCAGGATTGGAGTTGGAGAATATTTTGAGCTTCAAAACTACATGGATTGGTTGTCACATGAAACGAGAGTACCTTGTCAGGTGGAAGAATGCACCAGAAGAGGAGAGTTGGGAATCGGAGGACTCGCTTTGGAGATGGAAGAAGAAGATTACGAAGTATGAACGAAAGATACTGAGGCAGTCGGGATTGTCGAGGGCGACTATGATTTCCAGTGGGGGAGGATGTAACTCCTTGCGATCATCAGGCGACCGGGCATGTGTGCCTACCTCCACTAAAATCGACTAAGTGTAAAAGTGCGATGGTGACCAAAGGTGCGACATGGTTATGAGAGCGAATTGGTGAGCCATTGTTTATATGGCGAGTTGGGCGTGGAAAATGACGGGTAGGCTGACTTTAGAGGAGGACGTTTACTTCATCGTTTGAGTGCGCCGGCTGGGCGTTTTGGTGGGTCGGGAGTGGGTGAGGTCGCCACACCATGGAGCGTATAAACTCATGTGGAGATCGCTCATTTGGACATCAACAACTCGCATCTTTCCATCGCAAACGAAGTGGAGCGCAGGCCTTCTACCGCAGGTCATGTAGGGCATTCAATGATGCGCTTGCCAAGTCGGGCAGGAGGACACGCATATCGTTCGACGTTTGGAGGTGTGGGAGGAGGGCGCGGGTGAACCGCCGCCTGCCAGGTGAACCGGGCGAACCGCGTTTGGTTGAGGTCGTGCGGGTGTGCACGAGAGCGCCCGCCATTTCAGGCAACATTTGTGGCACGGTTATATATTGTATTGTGTTGATTGTTGGGTAGGCGAGGTGCGACCGCCGTGCGCTCTTGCACAGGTGGGCGCTCGCCTTGGTTATGAACGCCGGTGGAGCGACGCTCCCGGCCATTGTACAAAAACTCTATATATAATAAAAGATTATCTTGCATATGATGGTTGTGTTATTGTTGTTGTTCTATCATGTTGTTTATAATGGTTTCCGCACATTATGAAGTTATTCATGGTTAATATGAATGTCTAAAGGCGTAGTTCATAAGGTAACATAATAATGGAAAATTTTGGTTACTTAGGCGATGCCGTACCCGGCCAATTTAAGGGGAAAAGAATTGGGAGCATGACAATATGCATATGAAACATCCTGTTTTCCATATCAATCATTTGAAGAAATGTCGACTTGATGCAGAACATCCAGACAGAGTGGAACCACTGAGAGGACCAACCATTATTGTCGACAGACCAAACCTTGTGATGGAGAACATTTTCAATCTTTGGACAACAGGAATTAGGAGTCACATAAGATGGTAATTTCTTGTCAGATGGAAGGATGAACCCGAGGAGGATAGCTAGGAAACGGAGGACTCACTTTGGAGATGGAATCGAAAGATTGCGAAGTATGACAGGAAGCTACAAAGGATATCCAGATTGTTGAGGAAGGCAATGATCTTAGGTGGGGGAGAATGTAACGCCCACAGGTTATTGCGGCATTCAGGAGGCATGGGCGCGCCCACTAGGTGCGTTTAAACAAGGGAAACAAGAGGCGAGCAACGGGCGACTCGTTGGGTGGCAGCAAGCCGGGAGGCGACTCGGCGAGCGGGCGCGCCCCCGACGAAGGCAACAAGCTGGAAAAGTGGAAAATGCGAAGTCAAAAACCAAAAATACGACTAAGTGTTGAACCACATTTTATATGCAGGTGGGAGGTCCTAGGTGTAGGCACTCCTATCCCGAGCCGACTGTGGAAAACATGGGCGGTGGATTGGCTTGGCTCATGGCCAAAGCCCCCACCCAAATGAGTTGGCACTCGTATATATTGGTGGAGATGGAGCATGGAATGGAGGCAAAAAAAAAGTGCGAGCATCCACAAGACTTAGCTTCATGATGAGAAGTCTTGACGAGGCAGATGAGCCCGCACAACAGGCAAGCTAAACGCAGGTTTTGGTGAAACGACCGCGGGTGGGGAAACATGGGGTGTGTGTGCCTGCTGGGTGCAGAATGGTGTGCAGCTAGCAATAGGGTAGCCCAGGGTGAGGGAACCCACCAGTTATACAATCGTGCAGAGGTGCGGTTGGGGCGACCCGTGGAGCGAGCACCTGCCAAACGAAGGGTCGACACGACGGAGGGCTGAAACGAGTGAAGTTCCACGACGGAGTGTGCGAGAAGAACGTAGGTAGTGTCCAAGGTAGGAACGAAGGGCATTCAGGTGAGGCTGAACGGTGCAGCGGCCGAAGTCCGAGCTGCACGACAGCTGAACGGTGAAAATTGTATAACGTCGGTTGAAGGTTTCCTCCAGGTGAATGTAAACAGATTTTATAATTTAAATCTTACTTGCATATGATTAAGTGTCTTCTGCTGGTGAATATTTATTTGATGTTATTCCACACATTAAATGTTTAATATGGTTAATGAAGTGAAAGTCAGGGGTGAGGAACGCCGGGTGAGGCTGAACGGGAGAACCGGT
The DNA here is from genome assembly GCA_000404065.3 of Pinus taeda. Taxonomy (NCBI): domain Eukaryota; kingdom Viridiplantae; phylum Streptophyta; class Pinopsida; order Pinales; family Pinaceae; genus Pinus; species Pinus taeda. Next base: position 13,871 of record APFE030240682.1, on the reverse strand, counting down.
GAACGGTGAACCGAGAAGGAATTAGGCATGCGAAGGTGTGCTAATGGGCAAGTTGTGCAGGCATGCCTGGCATGACGACATGGTCGACTGGTGGTGAATGCGGTTGGAAGAGTACCTTCAGTGTAGGTGTGTGACAGGTCAAATCAGAGCTTTGCGGAATCTGAGACGTGAAGCTGGTCCCACTGTACTAATGTGACAAGTGGTATTAAGAGATTTTTATTCTGCGGGCTTTGGTCGAGATTGAAAAAGTTGATCCCACTACACTTGTGAAAGGTGGTTTGAGGCCGATACGTGATGAAGAAAAATCTAAAATGTGATTCAATTTTGTAGGTGATTTCAATTGAAGTTTCAAGGTTGAAGGTTGATGACTGTTGAAGGTGAAGCAAGTAATGAATACTTGTCGAACAAGATGAGGGCGGTCAAAGGGGCATTTCAATGGCTGAAAAGCATGGGTGATTGTTGGAAAGATGAATTACAGAAACACTATGAACCTATAATTCAAGTGTATGAACCCTCGATGCAAATAGGAAGCAGCATGGAAGATTTGCAGGAAGACTTGAATAATCCTCATGTGGAAGCTGATGAGCTCAAGAAACTTGATGAGGAGATCCAACAGAATAGTCTTAGTCTTCAAGAACTCTTGGATGAGAGAGTTCAACTAAGAGGGAAAAGTGCCATGGCAAAGATTGAATTCCAGTAGCTTGAGGATGCGATGAAGAGGGACTTTCTTGATAGAAAGATTGTTGTGATAGAGCAGGAGGAGCTCGATTACATTGACAGACTTGGGGACTACCACCAAAACAATCAGGCAGATGTTCGGAGGCTTAGTTTGATGTAGATAGAAGGAGTCAATGGACACTTGGTTGGTGCACTTGAGCAAAATGCGATGGAGGATAAGCTTGAAGGAAGTCAAGATGAACTAGGATCAAATTGCTTAGAGGAGCCAAGCAAGGAAGTGAAGTACCTTAAGAAGGAATTCAGGTCGAAGCATAAGGCGATAGACTCTTCTGAGGTCGAGTTGTTGAAAAAGGTTGTTGATGTAAGGTGCAAGATCAAGCCAAAGGAAGATGGTAATTCCTTGAAGTTGATTTTTGTGCAAGTTACCGTGTATGGCAAGAGATTTGCAGCTTTGGTGGACACAGGAGCTACTCATAGTTTTTAAGTAGGAAAGTAGAAAAGTATTTTGGAAAGAAAGTTAAGATGAGAAGAGAGTGGAGTGCTTTCAAAGTAGTCAACTCTACCATGAAATTTGTTACTAGTGTAATGGAGAACACTCAGGTGAGAGTAGGTTCATGGTTTGGAAAGTTGGACTTGAGGCTCGTGGACTTGGATGATCATTCTATGGTGTTGGGCAGGATTTTCTAAGGCTTGCACAAGCCATACTGATGGTGGACTGGGACATTCTCTTGATCACAACTAGAGGGAGAACCATGTTGGTTCTGTTGAATAGAAGGAGTTGCTTGGGGTATAGACCAAGGATGGCTTCTATGACTTTGTATCCCAAAGATCCGAATGTGAAGCATGACTTCGAATGTGAAGCATGACTTGCAAGAGCGAAGAAGAAAGAAGGAAGTGGGAGATCAATCTCACGAATCCTGAAGCACTTGGTAGGAGTATCTTCTACCATAGATCTTCACGATGGGGTTAAAGATGAAGAAAGTTCGAATACTTCTTCAGTGGCAGTGGTTGGGGAGGATTATGCAAGTAGGGATCCAGCTGGCGTAATGGAGTTTTGCAAGTATGCCATGGGCATATATGACTTTCAGTTGACGAAAGACAAGCTTGAGAAGCTTGGGTGTACATGTGAGGAGGTTGAGGCTATGCACAAATACTTGAGGATGCAACATAAATCTGATACATGGGTGGATGAGAGTCAGGGAGGAAACTTCCTAGCCCTCCTTTCTCGATAGATAACCTTGGAGATAGGTTGGTGCAGGGACCTTGTTTGGAAGGGGTTGCACCACCTTCATAAGGGGCCTTGGAGGAGGCTTCTTTATGATTGACAGGTGAATGATGCATGAATGAATGCGACTGTGTGATAGCACAATGACATTAGCATCATGGAAAACATGTTGCAGATGGGATGGATATACCATGGACCTGAGCATGGTTTTGGATGGATTCTTGATTGAGTTTGGGAATGGGATAGGATGCTGAAGAAACAACTGATGATGGCATGGAGAAGGTACATTCTCATGGGTTGAGTGTCATGGTTGGATTAGCTACCCAACTAGTTTGATGACATGAGGGCATGCGTGCACTGGGTTTGTGTCAGATAGATGTCTTGGTTTCGACTAAGATGTTGTGTTGGCTAGAGTATTATGCAGAGAATTTCACATGGTGAAACGACACATAATGGAGACTGTCGTATTATATATGTTGTAGGGATATTTGCAATATATAGGCTGGTTGAAGTCATGGATCAAGAAGGTGATTGTTCGTGAAGGACACATACCGGTGGATTATGTGGCATTGGTATGGATATCTTGGTGACAAATGGTCGCTAGGATGAAAGGATTGTCGAGGGCTACAATGACTTTTGGTGGAGGAGGATGTGAGGACCTTGAGCTGCAACATGTTTGGGCAAGGGCACACGACATAGAGTGCAGGCGAGCCGGTTAGACAAACACAACCACAGAGGTGAAACACACAAAGTCACTTGTAAAAATTACTAAGTGTGGGAGTTGCACGAAGTTTATAAGGTGATGCGGTCCCGAGGTAGGGTCACACAACCAATGAGCTGACGTGTGGACAAATTAAAACGTAGGCTGAATGGTGGATCAGCTGAGTGAGCCAACGTGCAAACCATGGCGGTGAGAAACGTATAAGAATGTGGCAATGGTGGAGATTTTAACCATCAAACTCAAGCGAATCAACAAGCATACGAACCAAGAGGTGAAGTGCGAGGTTGAGGAGTTCTAAAATCCGAGGCGGAGGTGCAGGCAGACATGGGTTGAACCACCCGAGCCGCAGGTCAAAGGTGTGTTGTAGAGGTGCATGCAGACCATAGGGCGAATGACAAATGGTTTCGGAGGGTGCGTGTCACGCCCCCAATTCTTTTTCCCTTAAATTGGCCGGGTGCGGCATCGCCTAAGTAACCAACATTTTCCATTATTATGTTACCTTACAAACTACGCCTTTAGACATTCATATTAACCATGAATAACTTCATAATGTGCGGAAACCATTATAAACAACATGATAGAATAGCAGCAATAACACAACCATCATATGCAAGATAATCTTTTATTATATATAGAGTTTTTGTACAATGGCTAGGAGCGTCGCTCCACCGGTGTTCATAACCAAGGCAGGCGCTTGCCCGTGCAAGAGCGCATGATGGTCACACCTCGCCTACCCAACAATCAACACAATACAATATATAACCGTGCCACAAATGTTGCCCGAACGAGCGGGCGCGCCCATGCACACCCACACGACCTCAACCAAACGTGGTTCGCCCGGTTCACCCGTGCCCTCTGCCCACACCTCCAAACGCCGAACGATATGCGTGTCCTCCTGCCCGACTTGGCGGTCGCATCACCGAATGCCCTACACGACCTGCGGTAGAAGACCTGCACTCCACTTTGTTTGCGATGGAACGATGCGAGTTGTTCATGTCCAAATGAGCGATCTCCATATGAGTTTATACGTTCCATGGTGTGGTGACCTCACCCATGGCCGACCCACCAAAACGCCCAGCCGATGCGCTCAAACAATGAAGTAAACACCCTCCTCTCAAGTCGACCTACCCATCATTTGCCACGCACAACTCGCCATATAAATGATGGCTCGAGAATTCACTCTCATAACCATGTCGCGCCTTTGGTCACCATCGCACTTCTACACTTAGTCGATTTTCGCGGAGGTAGGCACGCATGCCCGGTCGCCCGATGATCACAAGGCGTTACATCCTCCCCCACTAGAAATCATTGTTGCCCTCGACAATCCCGATTGCCTCAGTATCTTCCGTTCATACTTCGCAATATTCTTCTTCCATCTCCAAAGCGAGTCCTTCGATTCCCAACTCTCCTCTTCTGGTGCATTCTTCCACCTAACAAGGTACTCCCATTTCATGTGACAACCAATCCCTGTAGTTCTAAAGCTTAAAATATTCTCCAACTCTAATCCTGGTGTATCCACAATCCCGGCTGGTCCTCTCGGCAGTTCAGCTCTCTCTGGATGATCAGCATCAAGTCTTCATCTCTTCAACTAACTAATGTGAAAAACTGGATGCTTCATGTGCATATGGTGCGGAAGCTCTAGCTCATAAGCAACTTCCCTCGCTCTCTTCTTCACTTGAAATGGTCCCTCATACTCCCATGCCAGTTTGCTTGCAGTCCCCTTGGCTGGTTGAAACTGCTCCCCGGTAATGCTGAGAAACACCATATCTCCCACACTGAAGTGCACATCCCGTCTTCCCTTATCAGCATACTTGCAGCATCGTGCAAGCACAACCGTGCCAACTCCAAGGTCTCCTCCCAAGCCTTCATGAACTTCTTCACATGAGGACTCCTCAAAAACCCTCCTGTCACAACAGTGTGTGGTGCAACCGACATATGCCCATTCACCAACTCAAATGGACTGTACCCTATCACAGAACTCTTTTGAACATTGTAGCTAAACTATGCAATATCCAAGAGTTTAGGCCAATTCTTCTGATCAGCCGTCACATAATGTCGCAAGTAGTCCTCCAGCAATACGTTGATCCTCTCGGTCTGCCCATCCGTCTGCGGATGGTAGCTCGAACTCATCAACAACTCTGTCCCAACTAGTTTGAACAATGTGGTCCAAAATTTGCTTGTAAAATGCAGATCTCTATTTGACACAATGCTCAATGGCATCCCCCAATACTTCACTATGTTCTTAAAGAACAACTCCGCAGTCCGCTCGGTTCCACAAAGCATCTTTGTAGGAACAAAGACAGCATACTTGGAAAAATGATCAACCATGACCACGATCCCATTATACCCCTGAACCTGTGGTAACTGAGTGATGAAGTCCATCGAGACACTCATCCATGGCCTCTCAGGAATCGGTAAACGTTGCAACAGTCCTCCTTGCCTTTGAGTATCCGATTTGTCCTGCTGACAAATGATGCACGTATGTACATACTCCTCCACATCCTCCCGCATCTTTTCCCAAAAGAATCATCTCTCCAACAATGCCAAAGAACAACGCTGCCCTGGGTGGCTAGCCCACAGAGAATCGTGGCACTCCTTCAAAAGGTGCCTCCTGAGACCAGATGACTTTGGAACATAGAGTCGGTTTCCAAAGAAAAAGTACCTGTCCCGTAGAAAGAACTTTTGTGTCTTCCCCTCCTTTATCTACTTCACTATATTTTGTGCCAAAGTATCGGTTTCAACACTTTACTTGAGTTTATTCTGCATCTTTTCTAACATCTAAACCCGACTTCTACTCCTTGTTGCCCGGTCTTCACCCTCCAATGCTGCAAGTTGTCTCTTCCTACTAAGGGCATCTACTAGCGCATTGTGTCTACCCGGTCTATACACAATAGACATGTCGAATTCTGCCAAGAAGTCCTACCAACGAGCTTGCTTCGCAGAAAGCTTCAGTTGTGATGCAAAATAACTTGCTGCAACGTTGTCAGTCTTGACAACAAACAACTTCCCATTCAGGAAATGCCTCCACACATTAAGATAGTGGATGATCGCAGTCATCTCCTTCTCATGAACCGGATACCTCCATTCTCTATCCTACAACTTCCAACTCTCATACACCACCGGATGCCCATCCTGCATAAGAACCCCTCCTATGGCAAAATCTGAAGCATTAGTGTGTACCTTAAATGGTCTCCCGAAGTCAGGCAACTTCAGTATCGGTGCTGTAACCATCCTTCTCTTCAATTCATCAAATTCCTTTTGACATTTATCCATCCAACACCACCTCTTGTCTTTCTTCAATAGGTCTGTCAGTGCCGATGTTACCTTGGAGTACCCTTCTACAAACTTCCGTTGGTAGTTGGTCATGCCCAAGAACACCCTCATCTCATGGACATTCTTCGGTTCAACCCAGTCCTTGATCGCCTTCACCCTGCTTGCCTCCATCCGTATGTACCCATGACCAACAATATTCCCAAGGAACGGAATCTCGGTCTGAGCGAACACACACTTAGACCTCTTTAAGAACAACTGATTTTCCCTCAGTGCCTCGAACACCATCGCCAAGTGCTTCTTATGATCCTCCATGTTGTCACTGTACACCACTATATCATCCAAGTACACTACTACAAACAAATCCAAGTATGGTCATAGAACATCATTCATCAAAGTGCAAAACGTAGCAGGAGCATTGCACAACCCGAATGGCATAACAAGGAACTCAAAGCTACCATACCTTGTTACTATCGCAGTCTTCTTCTAGTCTCCTTCAGCTATCCGCACCTGATAATACCCATGCCTCAAGTCCAACTTGGAAAACACTCTGGCTTTCACAAGCTTGTCAAAGAAATCAGTAGCCAATGGCAAAGGATACCTATTCCTTACCGTCTGCTTGTTCAATGCACGGTAATCACAACACATCTGTAGCTCATTCGAATCCTTCTTCCGCTAGAACAATACCGGAGCTCCATAAGGGGACCTTGAAGGTCTAATGAAACCTGCATCAGCTAACTCCTTTAGTTGTCGTTTCAATTCCTCCAACTCAGGCCCTAATAAATGATAAGGTGCTCTTGCCGAGGGTTGCTTCCCTAGTTCAAGCTCAATGCTATGGTCCACTGCACGCCTTGGTGGAAGCTTCTTCGGCAGCTCATCAAGCATCAAATCCACATACTTAGTCAGCACATCAGAAATCTCAGCTAGAGCAGGCGTCCCCACTCCATCACCTTCGACTCCCTTGAACATCACTGCATATGTCTCCATATCTGACTCCTTCATAGCCTTCTCCAAACTTAGTGCAGAAACATGTTGCACCTTGACTTCCCTCCTTTGCCTATGAGTGGGCAAAGTCCAAGTTTATGACTGTCCAACCAGCACCACCTCATCACAGAAGGGGACAACAATAGCCCTGTTGCCCTTCAAGAAATCCTGTCCAAGTATCATATCAAAGTCATTCATCTCCATCACCATGAAGTCCAACTAACCCTTCCAGTCTTTTATCTGCACTGGCACTTCGTGTGCCAAACCCGCCACCTTAGCTCTAGAGTTCACTACCTTGACCTCCATGTTCGATGGGAAGATCATCAGTACAACCTCTTTTGCCAACCGTGTCGTCATGAAGTTATGAGTGGCCCCCGTGTCCACTAGAGCTTGAATGGTCTTGCCATGGACCATCAAGTCCACGAAACCCAGACTGTTCATCCATGATTTCTCCATAACTTTCCCCTGCATACATACCCGTTCACTACGTTCATCATCAAGCAACGGCTTCACCACCTGTGAACCTGCTCTTATACCACCTGTCACGCCCCAATTCTTTTTCCCTTAAATTGGCCGGGTGTGGCATCGCCTAAGTAACCAACATTTTCCATTATTATGTTACCTTACGAACAACGCCTTTAGACATTCATATTAACCATGAATAACTTCATAATGTGTGGAAACCATTATAAACAACATGATAGAACAATAGCAATAACACAACCATCATATGCAAGATAATATTTTATTATATATAGAGTTTTTGTACAATGGACGGGAGTGTCGCTCCACCAGTGTTCATAACCAAGGCGGGCGCCCACCGGTGCAAGAGCGCCCGGCGGTCGCACCTCGCCTACCCAACAATCAACACAATACAATATATAACCGTGCCACAAATGTTGCCCGAACAGGCGGGAGCGCCCGTGCACACCCGCGCGACCTCAACCAAACATGGTTCGCCCGGTTCACCCAGCAGGCGGCGATTCACCCGCGCCCTCCACCCACACCTCCAAACACCGAACGATATGCGTGTCCTCCTGCCCGACTCGGCGGGCACATCACCGAACGCCCTACATGACCTGCTGTAGAAGACCTGCGCTCCACTTCGTTGCGATGGAACGATGCGAGTTGTTGATTTCCAAATGAGCAATCTCCACATGATTTTATACGCTCCATCGTGTGGCGACCTCACCCACGGACGACCCATCAAAACGCCCATCTGACGTGCTCAAACGATGAAGTAAATGCCCTCCTCTCAAGTTAGCCTACCCGTCGTTTGCCACGCCCAACTCGCCATACAAACGATGGCTCGCCAATTTGCTCTCATAACCATGTCGCGCCTTTGGTCACCATCGCACTTTTACACTTAGTCGATTTTCGCGGCGGTAGGCATGCACGCCCGGTCACTCGATGATCGCAAGGCGTTACAGTGCGGGTAGGGTAGCACGAGGGCGGGTGCACACGGTGGTGTTCGGCGAACAATTAGGCGGACGAGCGGTGCAATGCATGATGGAAGGGCGAGTCAACAAGACGAGCTCGTGTGCGAGCACCCAGTGGTAGGAATGCCGAGTGAGGTTGAACGGGAGAACTGGTGAACGGTGAATTGACAAGGAGTTAGGCGTGCGAAGGCGTGCCGACGGGCAAGTCATGCGGGCACGCCCGGCACAACGACACGGTCGATGGGTGATGAACGCGGTTGGAGGGCGAGCTGGGTGAGCGTGCCCAGGCGCGGTAAAACATGAACGGTGAACGTGTGGTTGGTGGGCGAGTCAGAGAGACGAGCTCGGGCATGGGTAAATGGTGAAAAGTTTGGGTGGTCATAGTGGGCACACCCGAATGATGGTCGAGTTGTGCGACGAAGGCATTGGTGAAAGGTGGGCCGTGCATGGGTGAAAGACGACAGGTGGCATGAAGAAACAATGAATAGGTGACTTTGCTCGTTGGCTGGGCAGGGCTCCACGACAGGTGCAGGAAGGTGAGTTTGTGTAAGTGTAAAGGTGAAACTTGGTCTTCCCTTGATTGTAAGCTTATATGTGAATTCTGAATATTAACATTATTGATACGGGCAGACTCATAATTACAGGGAGTTTCCCCTCCCATGATATTTCGTTGTGCACTTGAATGTTAATGATGTTAATATGTTAATGGTATGATGAAATTTTCCGTTGTGTTAATGAAAGATATGCTTAGTTGTTGAAAAATAATGTAAGTATAGAAAGGAGGTGTTGTTCGCGATTGTTAGTATTGTTAAAAAGAAAAGGGTCGGTGGTGCTGCACCTCCTATAGTGTGGTTAGAAGAGTACTGCTAGTGTAGGGGCATGACAAGTGTACCATAGAGGTGCGTGCAGACCGCAGGGTGAACGACGAATGATTTCGGTGGGCGTGGGTCAGGCAGCACTAGGGCGGCTGCAAACGGTGGTGTTCGGTAGACAGTTAAGTAGACAGCTAGTGCGACGCACGGTGGAAGGGTGAGTTGATGAGATGAGCTCGTGTGCGGGCGCCCAGTGGTAGGAACACCGGGTGAGGCTGAACAAGGGAACCGTTGAACGGTGTACCAACGAGGAGTTGGGCATGCGAAGGCGTGCTGACAGGCAAGTCATGCGAGCGCGCCCATCACGACGACACGGTCGACGGGTGGTGAACGTGGTTGGAAGAGTATCGCCAATGTAGGGGCGTGACAAGTGAAACTTACTTCCTCTGCCTGTATGCTGCTTGTTCACTTGCTTGAGTTCGATGGTTTGTCTCCTCCCCATTGCCATGTTCTTATACACTTCATCGCATGGTTTCCCCACGTCGGCTCGCCCAGCCGACCACCCATTCAGCCCATCATTCTAACTTTCTACATGTCGACTCGTTGGTTGGGTGCCCCCACATGGGACTCCCTTACCTTATAACCCACCCGTCCATCTAACACTTAGCCAATTTTACATGCAGCCTCGTGTTTTCTCCACACGGTTGCTCATTTTGTTTGGCTCACCCGTGCTCCTCCATCGTGCGCCCTCGCCAAAACGCATCTGCAACTCCGGGGCGTTACATCCTCCCCCACTCGAAGTCAATGTTGCCCTCAACAATCTTCCATCCCAGCAACCATCTGTCACCAGGATATCATCCACACAACTGTGTATATGGGTAATCCAGATGTCCACTACTTAACCTACTCCACACCATAGATATGCCACTATTCTATAAAGAATCATGTGCTGGTACTCCTCATGTAGGTGATTAGTTGGGTAGCTAATACAACCATGCATCGCCTCCACAAGAACTCATGCCCCACATCGTCATGACTGTCCACTGCATGTTGTCTGTCAACCTGTGTCATCTCACCCCTAGATGCCTGCTCAAAGTGTTTGGAGACTCACTGCCATGAGCAGCTAACAATGAGCCTCATGCTCCATGATAGTTTAAGATGATGAGGAGGGAGAAAAGCCTAAAGGCTCTCCCTCACTTATCAACTCAATCCACCTATCCAAATCCTCCACTTCCATTCTTTACAAGTATGCTTCCCGATCCTCCATCTGAACATTTAGCCTCACATACTCTTCATCATCATCATCCTCCACTGCTTCCAACCTCCTAGATAGACCCAAGATTCTATCTGACAATGCCCTGATAACCTGTGATTGCTCCATAATATTTTCCTCTACAACAAACAACTGCTTACAAATCTCTCATCTTTCTTTCCATTCTCCATACTCATCGTTGTCAGCTTATGCTCGAGCTTAGTTACTCCCATGGTCGGTACACCAATGGGTATATCCTCTCGTCCGTTGTAAATGTACAGTTTCTTCATATGGGGAACAATCTTCGCATCGAATTCCTTTGGTCTTGAAGGACAAATATTCACCATGTGTGGTTACTCACATATCCAACACTTCAACGGTTTCTTTGTCTTCAACTTGTCATTCGATCTTGAAATCTCCTCTTTCGGTTTGTCATACTTCTTCTTCTTCTCATCGGAACCCTCATTGTAGTGTTCCACCAAATGATCCACATAAGTAAAAGCCTCCTCAAGTGTCTTAATCTTTTGCCTCTTCACTTCATTCCGCACCCAAGGTCTCAGACCTATGATAAAGTTGAACACCTTGTCCCTTTCCGCCATGTCTGGAAGTTCCAAAACTGCACTTGCGAACTCTCGCTAGTATGCCTGCAGACTTCCCGTTTGCTTTATGCACTTTATCTTCATCCTTGCATCCCATGTTTCGTCTTGTGGACTGAAGTGGGTTTGCAAAGCCTTCTTCATTTCATTCCACGAAGTTATGCCTCCAGCGTTGCCATTGGCAATTTGGTCCATCCTCCTTCGCCACCACATCTTAGCATCCTTCGTCAAGAATTGAGCAGCTACCTTCACTTTGTTTTCCTCATCGGATAATCCGAAGCACTCCAAGTACTGTTCCGTATCCCATAAAAAGTTGCCAAGATTTTTCACACTCCTCATTCCATCATAAGAATCTAACTCTTTAAGATCGTGGTTTTGAAGGAGGATGAGATCGCAATTTTGAAGAAGGTCGTGAGACACAACTCAAGTGGAGGTGTGACTCATTTCAAAGTCAAAGAGCCAGATTCTTATGATGGAACAAGGAGTGCAAAAACTCTTGGAAACTTTCTATGGGATATGGAACAGTACTTGCAGCACTTGGGATTATCCAATGAGGAAAACAAAGTGAAGGTAGTTGCTCAATTCTTCACGAAGGATGCTAAGATGTGGTGGCGAAGGAGGATGGACTAGATTGCCAATGGAAATGTTGGAGACATAACTTCGTGGGATGAAATGAAGAAGGCTTTGCAAACCCACTTCAATCCACAAGACAAAACATGGGATGCAAGGATGAAGATAAAGTACATAAAGCAAACGGGAAGTCAGCAGGCATACCAGTGAGAGTTCGCAAGTGCAGTTTTGGAACTTCCAGACATGGCAGAAAGTGACAAGGTGTTCAACATTATCATAGGTCTAAAACCTTGGGCGCAGAATGAAGTGAAGAGGCAAAAGATTAAGACACTTGGGGAGGCTTTTGGTACTGTGGATTGTTTGGTGGAACACTACGATGAGGGTTCTGATGATAAGAAGAAGAAGTATGACAAACTGAAAGAGAAGACTATGAAAGAGGAGACTTTGAGATCGAATGACAAGATGAATACAAATAAACCGTTGAAGTGTTGGATATGTGAGGAACCACACATGGTGAAGAATTTTCCTTCAAGACCAAAGGTGGCTACCTTAGCATAGTCCAATGTGAAGAAAGAAGAAACTTCCGTAGGAGTTATGTAGATATTGGGAGCTACAGTGGCTATGAATGCTGTCTCTAGGAGAGACCTGAAAAGAAACAAATTGGAGTATGTTGAAATGAAGGTTGGGAGTGTTGATGTGCTTACTATGGTGGATAGTGGAGTGTTACGCAGTAATTTGTCACCGTTGGTCACCGTCCTTGTTACCCCCGCTGTCACACATTGGAGGACACATTTACGGACCTGTGACCAGTGACACAACTTGAAAACACTTGCATTGAGGTCTCCTAAGTATGAACTTCAATATCCCTGAAGATACCCTTTGAAGATTAACCTTGGAAAATGCCCTTTTTTCATTAGCGCGAGTCCACAGTGTATAACCCGCGCCAATGGCTCAGTTCCTACAAATAGGGCACACCCACAGACGCACTGTCACAGAACAAAGCTCGCGCCACACAAAATCGGTCATGAATTTTGGCCAACGCACACTGAAGTGTTTTTTCCTCCATTACTCATGCAGTTCCCTGAGGAAAAATCCCATGGATACGATCGAGTGTCGTCTTTTTCATCCATGACAACTCAGGGACAATGCCAAATCTTCGGTAGGTGTCCGGATACGATGAATACTTCCACCTCTTCCATCCATAAATGCCTGTCACCTCACATTGAACAGGCTAGTGCTAATGATAGTGTCAGAGTGTTGGGGTTTTGAGTAAGCTAAGATTATGCTAAATTGATAGTGAGAGCCGAAAGAGAGGTTATGCTGCCAGATTGTTGAGAGAGGAAGTGACTTTGAAAGACATGTTGGACTGCTGACCCAGTTGGAGGAGATTTGCAGTGTCAAGCCTTTATTGGTTGTAATTCTTCTCTTTTTCTATTGAATAATGAGCGACTGTTATTATGGTTCCACTCACATGTTCTTCTGGTAATATGAATTATATCCTGCTTGACTGATATATAATTGTATGATATTGGATTTTACGCTTTTTTTGGGTTGTTCTTCATTTGTACAGGTGTCCATGCGTGGAGCGCAAGGATAGTGACCGGCCATAGCTAGAGGACAGGAGCGACACTTCTCCCACAGCAAATAGCGTTGGATCCCAGGTTGGTCTTTCTGATCGACTTTTTAAATTGTACAATTAGGAACTTGCATGCAGCATGTATGATTGTTGCTAGACCCCTGTGGGGCTAGTGGGATCGCCTCTGTCCGCAGAGGGGATTTACCTCCGCAACAAATTGGCGACTCCATTGGGGATTTACCTTAAAAGCACGTGGCATTCATGCAAACTATGCTTGATGGAAAGTGAAAACGGGCGTGCCCCCAAACATCGTGTATATAAGTGATGTATCAATCCGAGGTATATGCCCCCCAAGCTTTAATCCATTGGAAATGGGTTGAAGGTTGAGTAAAGGGTTGTGCGGTCACAAACACAAAGAAGGCTACAAACAAAACTGTTGTTCCACCACGGACAACAAAAGACGGACTCCTTCCTACCCCTCCACCCAAGGTCAAGTTTCCATGCACACTTTGCAAAGAAAACCACCTCCTTCGAGATTGTCCTGGCATTCCCAGGGTCTTGAGGATATGGGCTTGTGATCCAGCTCGTCCATCACCATCCACTGTCCCTCACAGCGATGATACCCCTGTAGTTGGGAATTCGAAAGGCAAAGGGAAGATTAGACTCCCTTACAAACTTTGTGAAGGTCATCACTTCCTTCACCTTTGTCCACTCATGGACAAAGCCGCCTCTGTGTTGGAAAGTCTTG
>APFE030240667.1:58007-73921 GCA_000404065.3 Pinus taeda | reverse complement strand
GCAAAATCTTTCGATCGAAGGCCATTGATGTAAACCTGTCGCCGGAAGTGAGAAACTTGCCATTGAGGCATGCAAGCTTCAAAGTACTGAAAGGGTTGTTCCTAAGTTGACTTCTTGGATAATGAGCTGATGTTGACAAGAAGTGACCCATCATAGGAGGGCCTTAACGAATCCCACATCTACGACATGAAATGGAGCTAATGATTTTGTGGAGGTGAAAATGATTTGATGATACAAGGTTCAGGGTGGCGATCATGAAAGAATGAAGGTATTGCAACGGATGAGACATAAGTTGGGTTGGTGAATTCTCTGAGTGACTTCTCTTGAACATATCGGTGACACTGAAATGGATTGGTAGCGTTAACCCCAAAAAATGGATGGTACGATTGGCCAATGGCAATATGACTGGTGAACGAAATAACCCACCCCGACTCAATCATGGTGATGGAGTGAAAGTTTCATGTTCACGAATGACTTGCTACCAATAAAGTTTCTTCAAGTTTTCTTCCCAATTTTTCCCCAGTCATTTCTGACCAGTACCTCTTTATTTTTGTCAAGCTTGAGGAGGATAACATACGCTTGTTCTATAATTTTCCCTTTGGGCAAACCCGTCGCTATGTTTTAACGAGCCTAGCGACAGTGAGACTCACTCTTGTCTGCATGGACAAGTTTGTCGCTATTGTTTTAATGAGTTTAACGACAAAGAAAACTCGGTCCTTTTCAATTTTATAGAGTCTAAAAAGAGTTGGAAAGGAAACTCCAGTAATCCTTTTTCTTACTATAATCCCTTAAGTCTGAAAAAGTATAAAATAATACGAAAGGGATGACTTTTCGATAGTTTTAATGAGCCGAACAAGACAAGCACTCGATCTTTTTGTGCAATGATCCCTCAGGTCCAAAAATATTAAAATCTAGAGGAGGGATGGCACTTCCAATCACTTTAATGAGCTGGAGAGGCCAATTGTTCAGTAATCTTTTCATATTTTACAAGTCAAATGAAAAGAGCTTAAAGGAGACTCATTTTTTGAGGAACGAGTGATGTTTTCAGATAGCAGCTGGTTCCAGGTAAGGTTTGGAACTTTTCAATCACAACAGTGTAAAGAAGGTAGCTAATAGGATCACTCATCGCAGTTGTTCCTCAAAACGGGTAAACAATCAAATGGAGGCGTATGATTGGCTAAAAAAGAGTGGAGGTGATGGTAAGAACACGACCAAGGCTCAAAAGCTGATAATAATGCGATCACAATGGTTATTTACTAAAGGTGAGTTCATTTTTTAATGAGCTTAAACTCTGGTGGAACATATGCTCATTGCTAGGTTTATTTTTTAACAAGCTTGAACTTCGTGTAAAACTGCTCGTGGCCTGGTTCATTTTTTAATGAGCTTGAACCATGCAACAACATATGCTCATATTCGGTTTCATGTTTACACAAGCTTGAAACTAAAAACTATGCTTGTTATAGGTTCGCATGCCCCTAGCATAGTGACACAAATCGAGGTGCATGTCCCCCAAGCTTCATTGCTTTCAATGAGGTGGATGGAATGAAGGTTCACTTTTGAGATCTTGGAAAGACTTGACTTGGAACTTTGCTCAGCTTTGTTTCATTTTTTAATGAGCTCGACACAAGAAAAGGAATTTTGCTCAAATCCTTGGTTTCATTTTTTAATGAGGTTGACACCAGTTAACGAACTATCCTTTAGTGACCTTTGATCACAACTCATAAGGTGTCATGAAGGAAAGATCTGGTTCCAATTACCCCAGTACATAATGTACAACATCACTGAATTGATCGTCAGATGATGTAGTTATGGTAGGGCTTGGGGGCAATACCTTGCGATGATCCATACTATCAAAATGTTTGGAATTCTTCTTAATCTTTGACGATGTAGAAGATATCATGTGACAGGTTTCCACTGTGGCCACTTCTGCCAGATTATTCAGAGGCGGAAGGGAAAAAGTACCTATTAAGCAAGGGTCTTTTAGGAGACCTACTCCAATATTTTGAAGTGATTGAGAGCTTCCATGGATCAATGGAATGCTTCTGATAACTTGAGAACTATTGGGGAGGAAGGTTAGTTGGTCAATGATTGTGATTATACCTTGAAAGGGGAATGCAATCTTTCTAAAGTATGTTGACACAACAACGGCCATAGCATAAATCCAGGGCCTTCCCAGTAGGATTTTTAATCGAGGTTTCCATCGATAACTTCAACATCAATTTCTACCATTTTTCCCCCCAGTTCAACTTGCAAGTTACTTAAAATCCCGTATGGGGTGTATGTCCGTCCATCGAATGCTTTTAATGTCGTTGACGATCACGACAAGGGTGGTGAGCCTAAAGTTTTCCAGCAACTCATTGACATAATACACATAGATGCCCCCTCATCAATAATTGTTCGATGAGCAGTTTTGTTGAGGGCTTTCACTTGAATGAGGAAAGCGAGTTGAGCTAGTAACTGAGGTTCATATCTTTTATGATTAAAGGCCACAAGATTAGAATCTGCTGGGTTAATCCTACCTATTGTTGATAATGGAGCCTGCTTTTGGGAGGGGCAATTTTGCAGTACTTCAAGTGTCGACATAGCGGACGATGATTGGGCCAGGTCCTCTACTATATTATAATTCTGCGCTACTCTGGCACGAGGATTAAATGTTGATTTGTGTACTACTCCCTTTGGCCACTTTATTGTTAGTTCAGGAATGATGGGTGGCACAACTTCGGTCGAAGTTGTTGTCGAACTACTAGGTTGATCAGTAGCCTTGTTGTTCGACATCTATGTATTCCCGTAATATTTATTCCTTGTCAATATCAAAGCATCATTTGGTGTTTCGAAATGGAAAACATGAGCACTTGGGATAGGGAAGCATTGTCGCTAGCAACCGGATTGGTTTTGTAGGTTTTGAAATGGATCAGTCAATACCACTGGGGTTTTTGAGTTTTTGAGTTTTTGAAGAACTTCTTAATCTCAGCTTTATGTGGACGATCTCTTGTCCAATGATCCTCATCGCATATAAAACACGGATGACCAGGTTTCTTTTGCCCAAAAGGGTTTGCAAAAGATTTTTCAGGAGACGAATCATCTTGTTTCTTCTTTTTGCTTTTCCCTTTCTTTTTGCCCCCTGGTTGCTTCAGATCTTTGCCTTTGTCAGTCGACACGACATTAACGTCCGAGGTAAGAAGTTCTTCATTTGCATTTTGACCGGAAACCGTGCGGGCTTTATTAGATGTAGCCTTTGCAGTTTTCATGCTTGTTGTACCTATCACGCCATCACCGGCATGAGAGTCTTTGTTTCATTTAGGAGGAGGAGGAACAGAAAACTCTAGACTAGGAGCACCAGGGATTTTGTCATAGAGCGTGCCAGACTAAGTATAGATCAAGTCTAGATATTGCACATGAGCAATGACTTGCTCTTCAGTGACAACCCCCCTTTAGCCACATCTTCTGTAATAGAAGGTAACAATGACTTAATAAACCATTCAGATAGCAGCTGATCAGGAACATATGTTTTCACCATTCGACGATGACGCTGCCACTCATGAATATGATTAGATATGTGAGTGGCTGTCATCTTCTTAAAATTGGTAAGAAGCTCTGTTCCTGTTTCATACCTTATCGAAAATTGAAAAAGGGTTAAAAAGGTGGTGGCAAGGGCGCTGAAGTTATTGAATGAAGCTCTAGGCAATTCGATGTACCATTTTGCTGCCAGACTAGTTAACATTCGCTGAAAAAGGCGAAGCCTAATTGAATAATCATAGAGAGTGTTGGACGAACACCACAGATGAAAGGTCATCACATGATTCGATGGATCGTCACCCGGATTTCCATTGAATTTAGGAATATCTAACGGAAGTTTATGAGGAATCGCTGGCCACCAAGGGGCATAAGCAATTGGATCATTTGTTAGCCGATTCAGATATGGTAATTCTAAATTTGCTACGAAAGGCAACTGTTGATTCAGGTTTGGCGAAGCATACCCAAGATAAGACGAGATCTCCTGAGCAGTGGGTCTTTGCATACCAACATAATGTATTTGATGCTGATAACTTTGATAAGGTTGATAGGCATAACCATTATGATATGATTGATGTTGACCGTTTTGAATGTACGACTGCCCATTACCCGCAAAACTTTGTTGCTCAGGTCCTCGGTAAGCTTGTTGGAATTGTGGTTGTTGATATTGCACCAGCCATGGTTGTGAGGCCATTTGCTGTTGTCCAATACTAGATGTTTTACCAAGATGAGGGGTGATAGCACCCATTTGAGCTTGAGTCGCTCCGCTTAAGGAGCCACTAATCAGCGATTGTGGTTGTGTCGTGGAGACAAGAGGCTGTTGTATTACGACCTGAGAGACTTGAGGTTGACATATAATAGGCAATGCCTGTACTTGTGACACCGTCACAATAGCCATCGTAGTGGGGATATTCGACACAGGTAGATTTGGTTGCATTGAATATACAACTCTTGGCTGTTGAGGTAGTATTGGCACCTAACCACTGGATGTAATTCCAGCTTGACCCGAATTTTGTTGTGAACTCTCATATGGTTGTTCTCCCGGAGGGAACAATGAAAGGGCATACTGCCCCCCATATGGTGGCAATCCAGTGTTCAAAGGAAAGATTGGCCTCTATATACTGGACTGCCCAAATTGATACTGTTGCGAAGGGTCAATTTGCTGAGACTCAACATAAGAAATTCCAGATATTATTCCAGACGAACAAATGGGAACAGACAATACTGTCGAAACAGTCCCTAGGTGGACTTCATCTAGCGGTTGAGAGCTAGTTGGGATAGATGGTATACCAACGAACATTTTCAGAGTGGAGGTAGGAGGTTCTGTTGCTGCTGTGTCGGACGACACAGTCCTGGATGTCGATGGTTGTTAAGACATATCAAGTATAGCCAAAATATTTCCTAGCGATTCTATAAGAACTTGCAATGAAGGGAGACTAACTTCTGAAGTAGAAGGACATAGGTGGATCCTAGTTCCAAAATGCAATGGAGTACTGGATGGAAGATCCTCTGTAATCTCTTCTATAGCAATCAATCCAGGTGGAAGAGGTAGACCGTCAGGTCAGTAAATTTTTTTGGTGCCGAAGAAGGTATAGAATCTGCAGCGACAGATCTCAGAGGGGTAACACCTTCCTAATCAACCCCAGATGGAGTTGGTTTAGGAATAGAAGTGTTTACCTTTAGACTAGGATCAGTTCTAGTGTCCTGTTGTAACTGTGGAACTTCTTTTGTAGAGGCAGGGATACCATAAATAGTTGAAGTAACTGGAATCTTTGAGGATGTTGAAACACAAGTCTCAAACAAACCAGGAGAATTTGACCCAGTTAAACGAGTTCGCTTGGCTCGGAATGGTTTCGTTTCCGGCGTCAAAGACAGTTGACTCGTTAGTCTCCAAAAACGATGGGGTTTTGATTGAATTTCTTCCACGATTGCGGATTACTTGATCAACTCAAAATAAAAAGGGGAAAATGTTATTCCGAATTAAATGAATTTTATGATGCTTTGAAGCAACTTTCTTTTTCAATTTTTAACAGTCGAGAAAAAGCTAAAGATGACTCTAGTCGCCTTCGATTTTTAATGAGCCTGAAGTGACAAGTGCTCAGATGGACCTTTTCTTTTAAGGAGTCTGAAAAGGAACAAAAGTGACTACTCTGGAAATCTAGACAGAGGGATTACCAAACCAATCGCAAAACTGCAAAATACTTTTTATGGTACGACAATCAATCTTCTCGAATGATGTGTTCAGTGCATTGCGATCGATAGGGCAGCAAACAAGTCTTCCTAAGGATAAAGGATATAGCCTATTGTCGTCTCCCAATATATACTCGACGGTATGTGGAAGCACAAATCCATACTGGCACTTGTTGTCTCAAAGAGGAGGAATCACCCAACCTACGATGAAAGTGATAGTTACCAAGATTTATGACACCGAAATACATCTCTAAGCCTAGACTTCTAAGTGTTGTGCGTTAGGTTCCAAAGCGTTTTTATGTTCATTAAAATTTATTTTACAGTTGATTTTTCTTAAGAAGTTTGCCTTTAAGGTTCACCACATGATGTAGATATACAACTCCTAAATATGCAATCTAAGATGCTAAATAGTCGTTTACTCTCTTTTTGCAATGAAAATCCTAGCTACTAAGGAAAGAGAAGCGAAATTCTTTCAACATAGAGCAGAGAGCACACACTAAGATGCACTTTCTTAAATCAATATCCACAAGCAGTCTGAATGCAAATGAACATGCATGTATTTGTTTTGCGCTTTCTTAATGTGTGAATGACAAAAAGAATGCTAAGTACAAATCTGAACTATCTTTTCTTTCAAAGCGACAATACTAACAATTTTATTTTCGAAAGACGAAAGGAAGACAAGGATTTTGAATTGAAAACTGCTTTCGACACTTGAAATACTATTAATTCAAATCAAATACAATAGTAACAGTGTAATTGACTATCAAAAAGAGGAGGATTCTTTTCTTTGACTGAAAATGACACTTGCGACACTTTCAAATCAAAAGACGACAGTTTGATTAAGTTATCGTTTGTAAAGGAGAACTGTAGATGGCGAAAAATACATAAAAACATTCACAATTCTTTGTACAATGGAGGCTGAATAATGCAAAGGAAGGGAGTTTCAATAGTGGTATACTGATCACAGACAATAAAACTCCTGAATAAAGCTGAAGATAATGAAGAAAAAACCAAAATCTGGAGGCAGAAATAGTCTTATCAGATCATCGCACCTGTAACACAGGGAAACAGGGATGCATCTCACCTACATCACACGGGAGGTGCGATGCATCTAGACTATCAAAGGGAGACAATGCAATGGTCCAGGGATGAGACTGGGCTTGGTTTTTTGCTCACAGTTTGCAGCTTAGTCCAGGGATTTAGGCTGAGCTAATGATAGTCAGTAAATACAAAGCATAGGGGCTGATCTAATGAGGTTACTAGAGCCACCACAAGGGCACTTAGGATGTTTGCAAGTTAGATGTTTAATTCATAAACTAACTTGGAGATTGATGGAAGTAGTGTTTATCTACTTTGTAGTTGCATAGAAAAAGCAGTTCAAAGGCTAGCTAGCATAACTTCATGCTCCTTCTGTATTTTATAAAGTAAACAAACTAGAAACAAGAAAACAAGCTACTCGCTCCCCAGTGGAGTCACCATTTTGTTATCGGGAAAACTAGTGTCCATTCAGAGCTACTAGTCCCACTAAGACGGGTAGCTATCTTAGAAAAAAACAAACTAAAGTCACTTGCATTTTCATTTATGAGAAATAGGTGAGAGAGAAGCAGAGAGTACCAACCTCATTTCCACTTGGCTCCTTGCTTGTTTCCTCTCCCCTTTGACAGATCCTTGCCGCTCCTTCCTCGCTTGTCCCACTTCAAAGAACACCTTTAGAGTCAAAGTAGCGTAATATCATCAAAGCATAAAGATCTATAATCATAAACAATATAGGATCAGATATATATTGACCATACAAATGCATATATCAATTAAAGATTCAAAGACATACAAGAATATGGAGGAAAACTCAAATAGCTTTATTGATAGAAGTAGTAGAAGAGAGGATTACAACCCATTGGTCTGACCTAGCGCCATCCTCCCAGCATGAAAGCCCTATTCACCTCATGAAAAGCTAGATCACCCAACACTATGATGTTTCACAGAGAAACCAACAACACTTCCTTACAAGATGCAAAATTCCAGCCTCTGGATCTCTAGGATGAGGGATCCATATATAGGTGTTTTTAGGCGGGTGAGTTAGCTTCTGGGTTTTTGATTAGTGTCATTTCTCTGATAGTTCTCTATTCCACTTGGAGATTTCATGATCTCTTACTCATCCTTGGGCAAATTCAGAGAGGCAAGTGTCACAAGAGAAGTTTCTGGAAGATCCATGACATCCACTTGCAAATGTCTCTGCCATGTCTACTTTTCCCATTGCACCCTATAGAAGGGTTTTTCAGTATGCATCGCACCTCCCTTGCATTAGGTGGGATGCATCACACCTTGACCATTGGAGCAGGTGAGATGGTCCAGTTTTGACCAGTTTTGAGCAGTTTTTCATGGAGAACTTCTGGGAGATGATGTAATTAGCTGACCTTGTTCCTTTAGGGTATGAAACAACACTTTTAGGAGCTTAGAAGTCCTTGGTTTATGGACATATAAGATTGGGGTTGCAGTGCCCAAATATGTCTATAGCACAACTCCATACAAAACTGTGGTTCTTTCAAACATATGTTCCTTAAAAAGTTTGCTGATGCTAAGACTCCAACCATGCTACTCAGAGAATTGGGAAGCATTAGGATGGAGGGAAAAAAGGAAGTGAATGATTTCAATAAGAGGTTTATGTGTATTTTGATCAAGTTTTCAGTAGACACCAAACCTCATGACTCCATCACTGTTGACTATTACATGTCTACACTTCCAACCACTATTGCGCAGTTCATTAAGCGCGTCGCGAAGCCAACAGTTTTAGAAAGCTGCGAAGAGGCTATTGCTGTTGAGAAGGACTTGCATGCCATTGGAGTCATCAAGGATGACGAATCAATGAAAAACTCCAAGGATGCAAGGAGAAAGCTCCAAGAAATGTCGAGCAAGGGAAGAGACAAGGAAGTAACTAATATTGTGACCCTCACTCGCCTTGTCAAGAACTTGATCATTGAAGTGTCCGAACTCAAGCAATGGAAGACAGACACATTCGTGAAAATTCATCTGCCCAGACAGAGACATGCAAGTAGTTCATCAACTGGCTCATCAAGCAACAACTGGTTCGGTACCAAATTTGCGCAAAAGCCTATGTTCCAACTCGATCAATGCACTGATACTAAGTTTTATTCCTTTCATGAAGAATTTCACCTCGAGAGCTCTTGTTTAGATTGGAAGCAAGTTGTTACCTCTGTCTTTACTCATACACTTGATGTGGATGGTGACATATAGGAGCAGCCGGAAGACACTGATGATAACGAATAGGTTGCACATGATGAAGCACCAAGTTCTGAGCATGTAG
Source organism: Pinus taeda (assembly GCA_000404065.3). NCBI lineage: Eukaryota > Viridiplantae > Streptophyta > Pinopsida > Pinales > Pinaceae > Pinus > Pinus taeda. The sequence continues at coordinate 64,896 of APFE030240667.1, read as the reverse complement.
TGAATGCATACCAGTGATCACAAGTAGTCTCGAAGACAAACACCGAGAAGTAGCCCCAAAATAAAAATGATCATTACCATCTTAGGAGTAAAGGGGACCCCCCTACATTTGAGGAGATGCAAGAGAAGGTGAGACAACCAATAAAGAAGACTGATCCACTGGCTTCCTTAAAGAAGAAAAACACGAAGAAAGTCCAGGAAGACAACAACGGATAAGAGTACATCCATAAGTAGCAAGTTGCAAAACACTCCACTGGACATCACAAACATTCGTTTCACCCCAGACACCTCGGTGAGTCTACCACCTCTGGATTACAACATAGTCGATGATATGAAGAAAACTTGAGAAAACATCAGTTTGATCGAGTTAGCCAAAGTCTAGAGTCAGTGAGATATCCTGCTGCGTGCGTTGGGACAAACAACAACAGATAGCGTAGCCTCTACTAGCAAGGGAGCAGGCACACCTCCCAGATCGCTATCCATTGTGCTCAATACATTCTGGATGGAAGAAGAAAACTTAGGTTGCCCCCCATTCCTGCTTTCATTTGAAGTTTTCAACTACAATTTCCACAACTGCTTGGTTGATTCTGGTGCGACAACCAATGTCATGCCACTCTCCATTGCTAAGAAGATCAATGCACGATGGAGCGAAACATCCGTGAGAATCATCCAACTTGAAAGAACATTAGTACCAACCATTGGTGAACTATGAGATGTGATCATCTGACTATCCATGAAAATAGAGTCCACTAGTGCATCAACATAGTTGTTGTGGACATACTGGAAGCATATGGTCTGTTGCTCAGCAGAGACTGGTCTAGCAAGCTAGATGGATACTTTGCCATAGACTGGTCTCACATGTGGCTTTCGTACAAGGGAAGATGCAACCAAATCCGGGTGTTATCCAAGAGGTATATGAAACACAATGTCACTCCCCTTAATGGCGAGAATGAACCATTGAATTTCACAAAACTCATGTTTGGCAACTGCCTCCTGGAAAAGGCATTGGAGTGTCATCCTACACAAATTACTCCAACCTCACCAGACAAGCATTTGGGACTCCTTCCTCGCCCAACCGATAATAATGAAACTTGTACAATTTTTTTATTTTTCTGATAGTAGTAGTAGTGGCAATAGTGGTAGTAGCAGTAGTACCAGCATGCCAAACGGGCCATGTACAGACAAGCTATGGGCCATGAGTCTTGAAAAATTAGGGACACATGATGGCTCAAGGAAAAAATGTATATCGGTCATCCAAAACAATGAACCATGCGTGATTTAAAGTTTTTTTGAAGTCTGAAGTCACAAAATATGATGTTGAAGCAGTCGTGCTGAACACATGAAGGACCAACACTATGAACAAATGGAGCAACCTGGGAACCCACCATGATTCGAAGATGGGCAATCTCGATACAAGTTACACACTGTAGCAACAACCAATTGTTGACCACTTGATCGAACAGTAACGAGATGGGTCTACACGAGTAGATGATGACCTGAGTACCCATTGCACATGAGCAATCCAACATGAGATTATAGATAAAGGAGGAGACAAGCCATTGTAGCAAGAACAGGTAACACATACGTGTTGTTTGTTCTCCTTTTTCCGAAAATATTGACTAACATTTTAAGTGTTTGGATTAGCTGAAAAGTTCATCATCATACTTGGTTTTCTAATTTAAATCATGCACGTAAGAAACCTGGGAAGATCCACTTACGCATTGACTTTAGAAACTTAAACCCTTCCTAGAATAAAAAAAACTAACCCGTGTCATCATCCGATCCCATGTTGCACACAATACCTGAAATAATGGTGTTGTCTTCACTTGTAGGTCTTCTGGAATGCCACCAAGTTCCAGTAGTGGAGCCCAGTGGACCAACCCTGATCCACGAGAAACTTGTCCCACACACGTATCATTTGCAATCACTTGACGAGAGGATTGATAATCTTCTTGTTAATGGCCAAGTCCTTATACACTAGTTTTAGTAGGTCAGGCCACGCCCATGCCATGTACATAGTTTGCTTGTTGCTTGTTGTTTCATTTGGTTTATTTTTATTATTATATTTTCTTTCACTTTGTTTGATTTTTCTTACTATTTTTTTTCATGTTCATTTTGTTTGTTTAATATATTACTATTTTTGTTTCCAGAAATAAGTACAACCAACTCCTACGTTCTAGATTTTGAATAGAGTATGTGGCTGAAATTTGAAGAGACTTATGACACTGCAGAACTTGGCCTATGTTGTGTCCATTTTCTCTATGCTTGGTTACAACCTTCGATTGATGAAGTCTTGATCAAAAATATGGACCATCTATAAGGGAAGCTTTGGTCCAACCATGAAACTGTGTCCACACTGGGAAGCCCCATGCCTGTACTCAACCTTCTGCTCTGTGTGTTTAAGCTAATCCAACTAGTAGAAACAGAGAAGGGGAAAAATCTAAATGAGAAAACCTTTGTCAAAGGTCTTACATGCTTCTCTGAAGGAACAACCTCTTCTGCTCTCAATAATTCAGGATCCCTCTTCCACCCCAAAAAATAAATAAGTTCCTATGCATAGTTCTCTTAAAAAGTACAAAGGCAAAAGAAGAGAAAGGCTTCCTACACAGAGAGGTAAAGCATGCAACTCCACCGGGGTACTGACCAGGTTCGCTGGCAGTGGAGTAATGTGTGTGTTCTTGCGTGACTCCATCGAGGTACTGTCCAAACCTGCTGGTAGCGGAGCAACACCAGAGATGAAAACTTATACTCTAAAAAAATTCAAATAGGTAACTAAACTACCCTTCCAGGATTCAAAACACTGAGATCTAAGCTGAACTTTTGATTGTGTTTGACTGAATTGGAAAAGGGTGAACCATGTATGTCCATGGGGTAAGTGGGGAAACTGAATTAACCTGCACAGTGATTCAATACTCCCCGAAAGACCAAGGCCCTGTGCTAGCAATTCAACAAAACAGAGAAGATGGAGTTCTACCAGTGTGTCGCCAAGTGTTGTAGCAGCTACAACCACCCTCCAAAATTTTGGCCTGCACCAATTTCGGAGCCTCCCCTAAAGAGTTTCACTTGATGATTGCAAACACTCGGGTTCACTCCATGAGCTTGTGTGAGTCTTTACATTCACCTTGCTTGTTCATTGCATCCAAGTCTCTGCATGCTGATGTCCAAGTCATGCTTGCGACTGTGTTTTGGTTATGCTCAAGTATTTTCTTTATATGTGTCTGTTGTGTTCACCATGAAAGCATCTGTCACACTCACACACAGAGTCACATTCACTATCGCGTAAGCATTGTCTCGATCATGAATGATCAATAACGAGTGTCACGCTTTTCTCTTGCACCGTCGGTCAGTCATGTTGAACATGTGTATCTGGATGTTTTGGTCCTTTCGTCGTCAATTCATGCGAGTGTGTGTTCATATGATCACCTATGCATCTTTCGACTGTTCACACACTTAGTCATTTTTTCTAAATTTCTAACGACCAGACTCCTCACTGACAACTGGACCATTACCCTACTTTCAACTCGATCGAATGTCAACCAGAACAGTGCAAAAGCACCAAGCTAGTCCTTTCAAGCCGCACTTCCCGCAAGAAACTCAATGAACTCTCATGCTGGCCACCCAGACAGTCGAACACGTCAGTCACCCTGGGACTGACTCCCCTCAAAATTTGCATAGAGGCTATTGACCTCACCCGTTCAGCTGACTGAGGAAATTGTGCAGACAGGGCAGACAGTCGATTGACTGTTCGTCTCAGAAATTGTGCAGTGCTCATAAGTAGGTCTTCCGCTGCCCATCAGTCATATCAGCTCAAAATTGCGTAGATATGATCAGCAGGCCGGCCTCCCAGCCTCAGTACAGTTTTCCCAGCTAGCATCTCCTAGCAACAGACTACCTATTCCCTCCAGGAATTACGCAGTTTCTGTTGCCAGTGACTGAGCAACCAATTGGCAGTTTTGTCTTGGAATTGCACAGTTTTGGCTGCCAGTGACCCCAACAACCAACTGGCAGTTCTCTTTGGGAATTGCGCAGTTTTGGCTGCTAGTGACCCTAGCATCCAACTGGCAGTTCCCTTTGGGAATTGCGCAGTTTTGGCTGCTAGTGACCCTAGCATCCAACTGGTAGTTCCCTCTAGGAATTGCGCAGTTTTGGTTGCCAGTCTCTCGGACAGTTCCCTAGAAAAACTGCGCAATCCCTGCCTGCTAACCCTTCATGCAACCTGACCTGTTCCTTTGGAAAATTGCACAAATATGGCTGTCCAGGCCCTACTGATTGTTCATTTCGGAAAATGCACAGAGCATGCCTGCCTTGCCCTTGTGCAACCCAGACTGTCCCTCCCAAAATTTGTGCAATTTTGCCTCCCAGCTGAACCAGACCTTGTAGACAGTCATTGTCGACTCAGATTGTCTATCTCCATCTCTCAGTGACTCTTGCACAATTTTCATTAGCAGTTGCTCGGAGCCATCATCTCGCATGACATCCTTGCTGCCTCTCCTAGTCACCTGCATCCAAATGATCATATGTCATGGTAGACTAAAAGGTGTTGTATTTGATGCTGTCTCATCATGAGTGACTGCAGGTACAGGTAAACTAACAAACATGTCAAAATGACAAATGAGATGAACAAAGGGAGAACATTCAAATGGACAGGTTCAACAATGGACGAACGAACAAAGCATGCGAAGTAGACGAACATGACGAACATGCACCTTCACAAACAAGTGAGCCTGTCAAGCCCTCCAGCATGAAAGCAAGGAACAACATGCTAAATCTTCATCAAGAAAACTAAGAACCATTGAAGACTCCACGCACTTCGCCATGTGGAGGTGAAGCTATGATACACCATGAAGATATCTATCACTTAGCAGCACTGTAGCTCGACATGCACTCCATCAGCAACACGAATGTACCAACATTGTCATGTCAAGTCATGTCGAGTCAAGTCATGAGTCATGTTGCCCACATCTCCACTATGGGCTTGTTTTCAATCAATGTGATGTAACGTTGATGTCTAAGAGACCCACTTGTTGAACATAGAGTCATGTAAGTTGGAAAGTCATGGAAGTCGAGTGGTCATGAGGGTCGTCGAACAACCACAAGGGTCAGTTTCACCCTTGGCTATAAATACCCCCCTCATTTGTACATGAGAGGACTTTTCACCTTAGCTCCTCCCACATAGACAAGAGAGTCTGCAATATTTTCTTTGAGGAGTAAGTTGTGGCTTCAACGCCCAGCTGACAGAGTTAGTGATGTATGGTGTAATGATGTGTCTTAGAACTTTCGCTTAATTCAGAGGCCTGTTAACAGGCCATCACGTTTTCATACATGTATTGTATTTGTTGTAAGACTGATCTTTAACACTTGTAATGCATGTCGCTTTAACCTATGTTCCACATCTGAACTGATTCATTTGTTGTAATGCATAATTTATTAATGGAAATGTGTTGTATATGCTGTTAATGTTGTTCGTCTGTGTCGATTGATCTGCCGGACATCAGACAGACCTTTCACATGAACCTTGTAGTAACGACCGTCGCACTTGTTCAGACTGTTTTGTGAGTGCTATATGTGTTATCTTACCTTGTATGTTGTGACTACTACATCCGAGTGGACTGCTCTGCCAGAAGTTATTTATTTCCTTTGTGTTGTGTGTTCCTAGCTGAGTTGGGACTGATCCATTTCAACCTGGAAATCACCTTCACCTTCTTCCCCTCACAATGAAAGAACCATTGACATAAGTACACTTACACTCACCGGACACATGAACCTCACTTCTTGAAGACAAAGTGAACCACCCTCCTGTGCTGACAAGCAAGAGTTGAGGCAAACACTTAGGATAATGGAAACCGGGCCATCACATTCGATGGGACTCCCACACCAAAGGATGTGAGATCTAGTTGGGACATCTTACTCGGGTGATCCCCTGAACATTGGTGGGTCTAGCGCCATCAAAAAAGACCTATTCAGTGGTGCAAAAGTAGCAAACATATCCTGTTAGGGCCTGATTAATGCCATTGGCTAGTCCCACGAAGAATTGAAGGTAGTTAGGGTCAAATTAGCAGTCTTAACTCCATCAGAAGGTTAAATATGTACAAAAGTAGATCTAAGGCACTGAAAAACATCACACTAGTCTTTGGATGCAGAAAATTGGTTCTTGCATCCCCCAATACTACTTGGTGTGTGATTGTGACCTGCGCTACGTAGGCTACTTACGAAAGGGCCAGCGCTGTTGGGTTTTATTAGTTTGCGTAGCTAACTCTGAACCTAGGTCAGGACCCCTTAAGCCAATAAATGGTTTTGTTGCCGTGACTGGGATCTTCTTGAGAGATGTGTGATGTCGTATCATTGGAATCCAACTAAGAAAGAGATTGAAAAGTGGTTAGATCAGAAGATTCACGAGTTTGCGGCTCAAGAAAACATGAATCCATGCCTATCGAAGGACGATTGGTTGAATAGATATCCATATATAGAGATACACAAATTTTTCTTTTGCACTTTTTCATGCGAATCATATGAGTGGTTAGCTAAATTGGTAGAGAGTCAAGGGATGTGGAAGCTTGATAGTCCTATAGTGTGGACTCCAGAATTGGTGCGACGACTAGAGGCATCTGAAAACAAGATTGTGTGGGCTGTTGATCATTGGCTTGATTGAATTTTGAGAGGATTTGTTAGTGAATTTGTAGTTGACACATCCGTTAGCTATAATGAATATTCTTCAAAGGACCGTGCGATAAGTACTTAAGGTCACTGAATACTTGGTGTTGGAGAGGTAAATCCCCTCTACGGATAGAGGCGATCCCTACTAGCCCAACAGGGGTCTAGCAACAATCAAACAATGCTACACCGCAGGTTCCTAGTTGTAATTAACAAGTGGGTAAAAGAAACCTACTTGG
>APFE030240667.1:0-13274 GCA_000404065.3 Pinus taeda | reverse complement strand
TCTGATGCTCAGAGAGAAAGTTATGACGATTTTCCCTAGGTCACCTATTTGGAATGTAATTCAGGAGTCTGCAAAAAGACCAACTTCCTCAGATCATATCTCTGCAAATATAGTGCGAAAAGCTCTGAAATTTGGATTTGAGGTTCACACGATTTCTTCTCAAATTGGTTTTTGTTTTAGCTTCTGAAACATCATAGAAAAAATTTATAGCAAAAATGCCATGATGACCTATTTGGAGCAGCGAAACCCTAGAATCCAAAGCTCTAATACCAAAATGTTATGAAACCAGCTCAAGAAAAAGATAGAAAAGATAGATCAACGCCTTAGAATTTAGCTTCTTCAAGGGGGCAACCTCCTTTACATTACATAAATGAACAATTCTTGGATGATTCAAATGACAAAACCTCCTTTCTATATATAGGAGTTTAAAGAGTCACAATATAACCCAACCGGCCTAACAATAATAATATAAAGCCAGAAAAATAACAATAGAGGGATTCTATGGGGCATAGTAATAACAATATGAGGACAATAGGGGCACAAAAATATTAATAAGGGTTACAACTACAATAGTAATGGAGTAATCACTAGTATTATAGGGACCCAATAGGTTCAGTATAACTGGGCCCAGTATCTCTGTAGAGAATTTTTGGCAAACTACCGCAAGGCGCAAGAGAAGAGTCAGTCATTCCACTATTTTTAGCTCTTATTGCTAATCATTTTGGTGGCATGGAGGATTTCAGAGGATAGTAAGTTCCCAACGCTGAATGAGACCCTCCCAGAGGCAGCGAAGTTTGCCTCGATGTGTCATACAAAAGACGTGGTACAAAGTATAGAATCAAAAGTTTTTTGGGTATTCATGGAGATGGACATGAGAATGGATATAAACTAGAGGCCAAGGTTATCTCCCACCTTGTTCGAGTAGCTAAGGGCCTTCGCAAAATTTAAGGTATACTTTCACAATGTTTGGATTCACGCGAGGAGAGACCCTCAATAGGTATGGCACAAGATGCCTTACTTAGTGGCTAAAACAAATGTACAGGAGCTTGTGGGTGGATGGCTAGTAGAGTGGTGCGAGCCTACTTAGTTGGAAGTCAGGAAGGGCAAAGTAGGAGAAAGCTCCTCTGTGTAGACCTTTGCTGCAAAAAAGAGGAAAGAAAAAGAGTAGGTAGTCACGTGAGAGAAGGCTTCCCAAAAAAAAGAAAGAAGCTGCTGAAAAGAATGTTGCGGAGATAGCACACGTTGAAAAGGAGCGAGCAGACAAGGAACGTACAGAAAAGGAGCAAGCATCAGCTTCTTTTCATACCATAGAGTAGGAGTTATCTGCATAGGGCGGTGATGGGGGCGAGGAGGTGTCCACTCCCCTTTAAATTCCAAAAGCGCATGAAAGAGACAACGAAAGGTCCATGAAAGAAGCGAAAATCAGATAAACATTCGTTGGTGGACCATCTTGAGATCACAGAGGGCGATTTAGATGAGATCGACAACAAAGTTTGTGATACGACATCCGAGCTATGGTCGCACTTTGAGCAAAAATATATGCAGACAATGGGGAGTGTCAAGGCTGGTAGGATCTAGGTGAGCGTTGGGCAAGCGAGCATGGTGCAAGAAAACCTGAATCAAGCGAGCGTGAGTGTTCCATAAGTGGAGAAAACATTGGACCTAAGGATCATTCCTTTACTAGAAGGATCCTTGCGAGTAGATAACTAATAAGACCGCTACACACTAGAAAAGATCAAGGATATTGGAATCAATGTGGCTACATTGCCACTCCAGGCCCTCCGCACATTGCATCAGGGGGTCTTAGATGAGCTGGGGATAAGGGAGAAGTGTGCCCTTGTGGTCCTCAGTGAAGTTAGAGTCAACAATGAACAAATGTATGAGGAGAAGAAACAAATTCTAAAGGAGAAAGAGGAATGCAATCGCGACGCCAAATCTAGAGTCAACAGTTGAAAAAACCTGCAAAACAGTGCTAGAATTGCATATCCCAAACAATGCGTAGGCCAAGATAAAAGTTAGCTGCTGTGGTGCGCTATGCCAAAGAGGAGGTTGGGCGAGTCACATTCGATTTCCAGATGAAGATATCTGAATTCCAGCTCAAGCTTCAACCAACTACACTGCGAGAAGTTCGAGAACAAAGAGGTGTAGCTATAAAAGAATCCATGGGTTAACTAGATGTTGCAATTCAAAATTGAGACCAATTATTCAATCAGGCAATGGGCCTATGTGATACATTATAGGAGTACCATACGCTGCAACAGTTTAACATAGAGATCATGGAAGCACAACATAAATATGACAAAATCAATATGATTGTGTGGACGTTGGCGCCGGTCCAGTGCTTTGCGCACTTCTAGGAAGGCAAGGCGATTCAGATGTAGATCCAGAAGTTATAGAAAAATAAGTCCCTGCTAAGAGACTGACTTCAACCTTGCACAGAGGAAGCCAACCAACTTTCACAGTATATTCATGTGAAGTTGAAGGCCATGCAAAAGACCCAACGTACTACCCGACTTGCAGTGGAGGGGCCAACCACAGAGAAATTAGTCCAAGAGGTATAACAATCTGTAGAACGGAGTACCACGAAGCTTCAAACATTGACCAAGGCATTAAGCAAACTCTGCCAAAAAGCGGAACAAACAACTGAGTGACTCGAGGGTGAGTCATGATCTTTGTGTTGGGGGCCTGTTGGGATGGGGTCCCTAGGGGTAGAATTGAATTAATTCGGTCAATTTTTGTAAAGAATTTTGTAAAGCATGTAAAGTTTCTGCAAAATATGGATGGAGAGTGTGTAGCTAGTCAAGAGTCACAAGGGCCTTAGCCCCTTGTTTGGGTAAATGATAGGCGATTTTGAAGACTCACCCATGAGCCAGGGGCCATGGTATTGTATTAGAAAAACTATAAATAGTTGAGTCATAGCGAGTCTTAGATATAGCTAATGATGGATAATGAGAAGTATGAGTGATGTTGTAAGGGTTGGATAGACAGGAAGGTCTATTCCTATCAGTAGCGAAGGAAAGGCTCCGCAACTAAGTGCGAGGAGGCCTGAAAGAGTCCACAGGTGAGTGTGCAGCGTAGTTGAAGTATGTACTGGAAAGATTCTGATTAATAAAGACTAATTTTGGGTTGGAAATACTTGCATCTATCTATTTAATTATTATGTCACTTTCACTACTGTTTTTGTAATTCAATGTGTTTTCTTCGCGCGAATCATGTTAATTGAACATGTTTATGCTTAACAAGTTGATTGAATGATAGTCGCAAAGATATAAATATATTTTAGGTTAGTTTCAGATAAGGAAGATAGGTCCGCGCGACAACAGATCTAGATCTCAGACGCCCTAGAAGACCTATTTAGTTGCGTGAAAGTAGCAAACATATCCTATTAGGGCCTGATTAATGCCATTGGCTGGTCCCACAAAGAATCGAAGGTAGTTAGGGTCAAATTAGTAGTATTAACTCTATTGGAAGGTTAGATATGTGCGAAAGAAAATCTAAGGCACTGAAAGACATCAAAATAGTCTTTGGATGTAGAAACTTGGTTCCTTCATCCCCCAATACTACTTCGGGTGAGACTGTGACCCGCGTTACGTTGGTTGCTTCTGAAAGGGCTCGCAGGGTAGGGCTTTGTGGGTTGGCACAACTAACTCCAAACTTGGGTCAGGACCCATTAAGCCAATAAATGGTTTCGTTGCCTGGACTGGGATCTTCTTGAGAGGTGTGTGACGTCACATCATTCGAATCTGACTAAAGAGATTGAAAAGTGGTTAGATCGAAAGATTCACAAGTTTGCAGCTCAAGAAAATAGGAATCCATGCCTATCAAAGGTTGATTGGTTAAATATATATCTGTATACAAAGATACACAAATTTTTCTTTTTTACTTATCCCTGCAAATTATATGAGTGGTTAGCTAAATTGGTAGAGATTCAAGGGGCATGGAAGCTCGATAGTCCTATAGTGTGGGCTCCATAATTGGTGCGACGACTAGAGGCATCTAAGAACAAGATTGCGTGGGCTGTAGATCATTAGCTTGATCAGATTTTTAGAGGATATGTTACTGAATTTGCAGTTGACACATCAGTTAGATATAACGAAGATTCTTCAAAGGACCACGAGGTAAGTACTTAAGGTCATTGAATACTTGGATTAAAATGATATTATGTGAAAATCGGGTAATGCCATTACCTTAATGTTTAGAGCTACGCGAAGTGGAATATTCTTTAAAGGAAGTAACAAATCAGGTCTAGAGTATAGTCCATTGATTGAACCTCCTTCAAGTGATGATGAAGGGGCGGTGCTGACTACACTGCGAAGCACTGTTCAGTTAATAACTCAGGGTATTTCGAGGATATCTCATCCATCCACTCCACCTCTACCTCCACCTCTACCGCATACACCTTCACTTACACCTCTGCCATTCATCATGGAAAACACAATGAAGATGCCAATCCTCAAAGGAATAGGAAGCGAAGATCCGAAGAAATTATGGTTTTTTACGAATGTTGTATGGATAGCGCAACAAGTTACCGATGATATATAAAGAAGGTGTAGTTGGTTATCGCCTTACAGGACTGCACGCTAACCTGGTACATTAAGCATCGATAGCAGAAACTTAGACACCTCTGTACAAAGGATTTAGTAAGCATAAATCTGAGGCGCAATTGGTAATTGAATTTAAGGAGATTTGAATGAGAGTCGATGAGATACCTTGGGACTTTGATTAGAGGTTGATGTGCCAGATCAGGCACACTAACATGCAAATCTCAAATCCCCATAATTGCAACTGGTTTATAGCATCGCTTTTTCCGCACATAAGAATACCTCTATCATAGCAAAAGACTACAAAGTAAGCAGAGGCTGTAGAGATTGTGATGAAGTTGCATACATCACCTATTCAGGATACAAACCTGAGGGTACAACAGATCCACTCATAGTTAGAGAGCCTGCACCTAGAATTATAGAGTCTAAAGAAAGAGAAGGAGACTAAGCCAGAAGTGCGCACAAAGGTTTGGTGCTTGAAGTGCAAGGGCCACGAGCATGAGAAATATCATTGTCCAGTGTACGTGAATTATCTTATGGGGGGAGCCAGCCCCCCTGAAGCAAGAAGCACCAGTCGGGTCAAGCAAGAGAATGATGCTATGGTGCACCATTTGTCAAGTTACTGGGAAACGTGCGATGGATAACTTCCACCTATTGCAGAAGTTTGTACAGACCCCTCAACAGTTATTTTTCAATTTCTACAAATATGTGGGCCATGATGAGCACCATTGTTGAAGCTATGAGCTAATCATGGAAAGAACCCCTACTTACAGTATGCAAGCAAAAACATGGTCTCCAGATCAAGGTGCAGGAGGAGCACATGGGGGTTTTCAAGGTCGAGGAGGAGAAGGAGGAGGAGGACCTGGTAGATGTTGTGGTCAGGTTATCTGCTACAACTGCGGAGAGTCGGGACACTTCGGGTGCGATTTCTCGAATACTACACACCCTTCGTGTCAATATTCTAGGCAATTCAACCATGCCATAGAAGATTGTTCGGTGCTAATAGCTAAAATGTAAGAGAAGAAAACATAGCCTCAACAACCTACGCAGAATTTACAAATGATGATGATAGAGCCTCGTGAGGAAGATCAAAGCATTAATATTGTACTAAGAAGTGGTATGATGACCAATGCTGATAGAGGTAAGCAGCTTGAGGAAGACGGATGGGTCTATAAAGATCCTGAGAAAGAAGTCACCTTTGAACTTAATCATGCTAAGGAAACATTCATGGAAACAAAGAAGAGATTTGCTGAGGCCTCCACCTCATGAAGCCAAGAAAAGACAGAGACCAATGCACCGCAAGAATTTGATCCTTTTGTACTCACTACTTTTTTAGAGACCTGCATGAAGCTACCACATGACCATAAAGGTTGTGAAAGGACTGCAATAATTAATAAATAAATGCGCCAATAAATAAAAGATCCCTAATGAACAACATGTGGTAAGGAAGATTGGTAAGCATAAGGCATGAACATGACACGAGATGTGGCTAACAATGCATATAGGTGATTACAAAATGGACCAGGTAATTTTGGATCTGGGGTCCATTGCGAATGCTTATTCGAGACAGAAATTGGAAAGGATGTGGAGACCTACGCTATAGTGGTCTCTGTTTCAGCTCCAAATGGCGAACAAAATAAAATCATCCCCATGGGACAATTGTATGGAGTGTCTGTTGATATTGAAGGTGTGAGTGCATTAGCAGACTTCGAAGTTACAGAAATTGTCAATGACAGTAATCCCTACCCCGTGCTCTTGGGAATCGACTGGGCTATTTATATGAATGGGGTCACTACTTTGAAGAAGAGGATAATGACCTTTGAAAAGAAGTCGCTTAGGGTCGTAGTGCCACTAGATCCCGCGGAAGGAGCTTGTTATACCGAACTTGTCCGTGATTATGTAGAAAGTGATGACGAGCTAGATCAAATATACAAGATAATAGTGTGAGATTAGGATTGGATCAATCCAATGGCGGATGGACAGTTCACATGGGACCAGGAGAGTTCATGCATGTCTGATTTAGATGAGGAATTAGAGCACTAACAAAACTGCTTACATGAAGTATCTACATTGCGATGCAATATGATGACAAAGTCACTATGCTATGTTTTGTTAGAGGTAAGAAAGCTCCCTTATTATGATGGTCTAACTGATGTAGATATGTTTTTAGATGAATTTGAGTGTGAAGTCCCTGAAGACCACCGTTTTCAAGCATTGGAATTGGCACTATGCTCTACGCCTGCGTGATGGTGGGGTATACATAAGGAAAGTTTTGCTAGATGGAGGGATTACAGGTGAATGATGAAGTTATGATTTGGGTATGCTAATACAAGAATCACTGAAAAGTATAGTGGGAAGGATGATCCACGCGATCACCTGCGAAGTGGAGTAAGGCATGGGGAACAAAACCATAGCCAAAATGGGTATATATATTTTTTCATACCTTGGATACAATCCCCATGAACTGGTATCTCGAAATGGAGCTCCGCCATGACACTGCGGAATCGAATGTATTGAAGGAAAGTTTCTTATTGACTTTCAGCTTCGAGGACAAGTTTGAAATAATTGACGAAGCGCTTCAAGATATTAAAGTGGTTATATTCAGGATGCCGAAGGAACCTATGGAATGAACCCAACCTGATTGGAGCAACCAGTTGTGGCAGGCATTGGAATGCTCTAATGTGACAGCTAAAGAGGAGGTAGAAGACCTGAGGAATATCAATATTCCAGAAATAGAAGGGCATCGCATAATAGAGGGACCACAAGTAGAGAACCCAAACATCTTTGCACCTTTGAAAACAAGACAGGTAAACATTGGCACTGAGGAAGAATCAAAGTTCGTGAATATTGGAGATTATTGGGACGATGCTACAATAGAAAAAGTTGCTAAATTACTTTGCGAGTACCAAGATCTCTTCCCCGCTAAGTTTTTAGATTTACAGGGCATACTTGGTGATTTGTGGGTTATGTAGATTACATTGAAGCCGGATGCGAAGCCTGTCAAACAGAGGCCTTATTTCCTTAATCCTAAGTGTAAGGAGAAGGTTCGCCAAGAGATGGATAAAATGCTAGATGCTGGCATTATAGAACCTAATGAAGAATCCAATTGGGTGAGCCTAATGGTAGTCCAAGAGAAGAAACAAAAGGGAGAAATAAGGATCTACGTAGATCTGCAGAAGCTGAATGATGAATTTGTCCATGATCCATTTCTAGTGCCGTTTATAGATGAAGTATTAGACAATTTGGGAGGGCAGGAGGCCTATTCCTTTATTGTTGGGTTTTTCGGTTATCCTCAAATTAAGATTGCACTAGAGGCTCAAAGCAAAACCACCTTTGTGACAGAATGGGGTGCTTTTAGTACAATGTTATGCCTTTTGGGTTAAAGAATGCACCTGCAATATTTTCCCGTGTAGTCATAACAACATTCAAAGAATTCATTCATAAGTTTTTGGAAGTATACATCTATGATTGGATCATGTTTGGATTGGTAAAACACCATGTAGAAAGTCTACGCCTTATGTTGGATACATGTAGGAGATACCAGATTGCGTTGAATTTGAAAAAATGTATATTCTGTGTTCCTTTTGGGATCTTGCTAGGTCATGTCGTGTGTAAGCAAGGATTTATGGTTGACCCTGCAAAGATCATTGTGATTATGAACTTGGAGGCCCCTAGGAATGTCAAGCAGCTGCATGCGACACTGGGACACACTGGATACTATAGAAAATTCATTAAAGCCTATGCTCAAATTACCATGGCCATGGAAAAACTATTGAAGAAGGATGCGACATTCTGTTGGGATGAGGAATGTTAGCACAACTTAGATGTGTTGGAAGGAAAAATGGTGACTGCACCAATCCTGGTATTTCTTGATTGGAAGAAGGAGTTTCATGTACATGTGGATGCTTCTTGCATTGTGCTGGGTGCAGTACTAACACAGGAAGGCGAAGGCGCACTAGACCATCCTATAGCCTTCAAAAGTAGGAAGTTATCAAAGGCTAAAAAAATTATTCCATGACCAAGCGCGAGGGGTTGTTCATGGTCTACGCGCCGTAGAAATTCAGGCATTATCTTTTAGGAGGACATCTCGAAATGTATACATATAATTCTACCTTAAAGTACTTGGTCAACAAGCCTATGTTGGGGGGAAATATTTGTAGGTGGTTCTTATTATATCAGGAATATGATTTTGAAGTTATTGTGAAGCCCGGTTGGTTGAACAGCGGTCCAGACCACTTGTCAAGGATTGAAATAGGCGAAGAACCCAGTAATTTGGAGGAAGGGTTTCCAGATGTGCAACTCTTTATGGTACTTGTAGAAGATGACCATTTTATTGACATTATTCAACTCTTAAATATAGGGATGGTGCCCGAAGGATATACAACTCAGTAAAATAAAGAACGAGTAGTTTGCGTAGCAGATTTTCGGTCATTGTGGGACATTTGTATGAAATGGGGGCATACGAAATATTGCGGCGATGTGTGTTGGAATTTGAGAGTGATAGCATTCTTTTTGAAGCTCATGGAGGATATGCAAGAGGGCATTATGTAGGGAAAGAAACCACGCGGAATATTTTGTGCGTAGGATATGGTGGCCCACATTACACAAGGATTCCAAAGCATACTATAAGGTGTGTGATGCTTGTCAAAGGATTGGCAGACCATCGTGAAGGGACAAACTACCTCTACATCCTCAGGTATCTTTGCAGGAATTTGAGAAGTGGGTGATCGATTTCATTGGGCCAATTCAGCCGTCTGGAAAGAAAACAAGTGCATGCTACATTATCACTGCCACAAAATATTTAACCAGATGGGAAGAAGCACATCTAGTGAAGGATTGTATGGTAGCTACTGCAACAATTTTTTTTTGAATATGTCTTAACGTGGTTTGGATGCCTGAAAGTATTAATGAGTGGTAGAGGTACACACTTTTTGAATGAAACGATTAGCACGATGACAGATGAATTTCAGGTCTACCATTAGAAGAGCACACCATATCACCCACAGGCAAATGGGATAGTCGAAAATTCAACAAAATTTTGGAGGACATGTTGACAAAGGTTTGTAATGTGTAGCGGAATGAATGGGATGTGCGTGTACCTATAGTACTATGGGCCTATAAAACAACTTGTAAGAAGCTGACAGGGAAAACACCGTTTAGATTGGTTTATGGGGTCGAAGTGGTAATGCCTATGGAGTACATTGTACCTAGTTTGTGCACAGCAGCTTTGACAGACATGGCGGATCTTGAGGCCTTGGAGGAACCTCTCACGCAACTAATGGAGTTAGAGAAGGACCGATTTCTGGTGGGATACCACCAACAAGTATAGAAGGAGCACAAAAAAACATGGCATGATCACCATATCAAGCTTTGCACTTTCAAGATAAATGATATTGTGTTGTTATATGATAGCAAGTTCACCAAATTTCCAAGTAAATTCCAAATGCATTGGTTAGGATAGTATATTGTCAAGGAAATTATAGAGGGAGGCATAGTTCAACTTGTGAAGGTGAATGGTGAACCTTTTATGGGAAAAGTGAATAGGAGCCGACTGAAGCTGTATACGGAGGATCTTGCCCATACGCAATGACTATATGAATGCAGGACAATATTAGTGCTCAAATTACCGCGCCCATGGAAAAAATGCTGAAGAAGGATGCAACATTATGTTGGGATGAGGAATGTTAGTGCAACTTAGATGTGTTGAAATAAAAAATGGTGATTGCGCCAATCCTGGTATTTCCCGATTGGAAGAAGGAGTTTCATGGACATGTGGATGCTTCTTGCATTGCACCGGGTGCAGTACTAACACAAGAAGGAAAAGGTGGATTGGACCATCATATAGCCTTCACAAGTAGGAAGTTACCAAAGGTTGAAAAAAATATTCCACCACTGAGCACGAGGGGTTGGCCATGGTCTACGCGCTGTAGAAATTCAAACATTATCTATTAGGGGGACATTTAAGAATGTATACAAATCATTCTGCCTTAAAGTACCTGGTCAACAAGCCTACGTTGGGGAGAAATATTTGCAGGTGGTTGTTATTATTTTGGGAATATGATTTTTAAGTTATTGTGAAGCCCAATCCATTGAATGCCAGTCTAGACCACTTGTCGAGGATTGAAACAGGCGAAGAACCCAGTAATTTGGAGGAAGGGTTACTAGACATGCAACTCTTTATGGTATGTGTAGAAGATGACCATTTTACTGACATTATTCAATTCTTAACTGTAGGGATGGTGCTTAAAGGATATACAACTCAACAGAAGAAAGAACGAGTAGCTCACGTAGAAGATTTTTCGGTCATTGTGGGACATTTATACAAAATGGGGGAAAATGAATTATTGTGGTGATGTGTGCCGGAATTTGAGCATGATAGCATTCTTGCTAAAGCTCATGGGGGAGTTGTGGGAGGCCATTATGTAGGGAAAGCAACTGTGTAAAAGGTTTTGTGCGTAGGATTATGGTGGCCCACATTACACAAGGATTCGAAAGCATGAGATGCTTGTCAAAGGATTGTCAGACCATCGTGAAGGGACAAACTACCACTACATCCTTATGTATCTTTGTAGGAATTTGAGAAGTGGGTAACTGATTTTATTGGGCCAATTCAGTCGCCTGGAAAGAAAATAGGCACACGCTACATTGTCACTGCCACAAAATATTTAACGAGATGGGAGGAAGCACATCCAGTGAAGGATTCTATGGCAGCTTCTGCAACAAAATTTTTGTTTGAATATGTCTTAACACGGTTTGGATGCCCGAAAGAATTAATGAGTGATAGGGGAACACACTTTTTGAATCAAACGATTAGCACGATGATAGATGAATTTCAGGTCTACCATCAGAAGAGCACACCATATCACCCACAGGAAAATGGGATAGTCAAATATTTTAACAAAATATTGGAGAACACATTGACAAAGGTTTGTAACATGCAGCGAAATGACTTGGATGTGTGCGTGCTTGCAATACTATGGGCCTATAGAACAACCTGTATGAAGATGACAGGGAAAACACCATTTAGATTGGTCTATGGGGTCGAAGCGGTAATGCCTATGGAGTACATTATAGCTAGTTTGCATATAGCAACTTTGAAAGTCATGACGGATCACGAGGACTTGGAGGAATGAATCACACAACTAACGGAGTTAGAGAAGGACCGATTTCTGGCAGGATTCCACCAACAACTACAAAAGGAGCGCAAAAAAACATGGCATGATCGCCATATCAAGCTTCACACTTTCAAGATAAGTGATATTGTGTTGTTATATGATAGCAAGTTCACCAAATTTCCAGGTAAATTCTAGATGCATTGGTTAGGACAGTATATTATCAAGGAAATTATAGAGGGAAGCGTAGTTCAACTTGTGAAGATGAATGGTGAACCTTTTCCAGGAAAAGTGAATGGGAGTCAGCTGAAGCTGTATACGAGGGATCCTACCCCTACGAAATGACTATATGAATGCAAGATAGTCTTAGTCCTCCAGGCAGTTGCAAGGGAGCACAAAACTATAAAATACACTGCCCAATTGGAGGGACATTGTAGCAAACAAGCTGCGGGAAGATTGACAAGGGTGCATCAGATGAAATTTCACTCAGGACATTGCACCATGAAGGAAGGTGCCACGTAGCCCGGGCTAAAAATAGTTGTTGAAGTCATTGTAGCTGATTGGTGTAGGTTTTAACCTCGTAAAGAAATTACTTGCATACGAATTCTAAAACATAGAAAATAAACAATGCGAGATCATAACACATAAAACACATATACATAGAGATTTTCCCCTGGATCCCAAAACCGGGACTACCAGCTTGAATTTTTCATTATGTTCTTTCAATGTTACAATACATATTTATACATGCCGAAGCATCCAATATCATGGACCGAAAACCATCGCGTCCAAAAAAACATGTGCAAAAATCATGCACAAAACCATAGGTGGGTTTGCCCAACCTAACATAGGGTCCAAAACCAAAATTTTCCGGTGCGCTGCCCCAGACCCCATAAAGTGGGGTTACGGGTGCCCTTCAAACCCCCTGTTAACTACGTGGAAATAATATAACATAACCAAACATTCTCCCACTTGTTGTTTTCTTCCACAGGGGGCCACAAGAGAGCTTAGTCATTTTTCCGGCCCTGAAATGTCCATTGTCTCTCTACACCAAGAGAACTTTTCAGAGCTCATAGATTTTGTCCATGCATCTGCAGTATTCTTCAAAGTGTTCACCTTTACCAGCAACAACTTTTTGTCTTCTATCATATCCCTCACAAAGTGATACTAAACATCAATGTGCTTTGTCTTTGAATGATACGTAGGGTTCTTTGCTAAGAAAATTGCACTTTGGCTGTCACAATCTATCCTTATAGCTTACTATACTAACCCCATACTTCAACACAATCTCTGCAACCAAACTGCTTCCTTGCTTGCATATGTGGCTGCCATGTATTCTACCTCTGTAGTTGATAGTGCCACTACAAATTGTTTCTTACTCATCCAACTGACTGCACCTCAAAATAGGTTAACCACATACCCACTCGTAGATCTTCTCTGATCCAGATCTCCAGCGTAGTCTGCATCAACAAAGCCATGAATATCCAACATTATGTCTGATCTGGATTTAAATAGGAACACAATAGATTACAGAGATAACCATAAATACAGAGATGCAATAACCATAAATAAAGAGATGCAGCGGAAATAACACTTCATTTTATTAATGGAAAATACCGAA
>APFE030240659.1:21326-38946 GCA_000404065.3 Pinus taeda | reverse complement strand
TTGAGATTAACAAAAAGGCTGCGGAATCACCAGATGGCTGCGGAATCGGCAGAGAGCTGCGGAATGCCTGTAAATATGTCAAAATCTAAACAAAACAGTCACACATTAGCAAAACTCACTTGATCATGCTTAATGACATCTAATGTAATGATCTGGGTGGTTTTACATTGAAAATGAGGCAAAAGAGAGAGGTAAGTGATGAAAAACAGTAGGTAATAGTGGATGATGAGGTGTAAGTTAGAGGCTCTACAACTCCCTTAATGGCCGCCGATGATTTGGAAACCATCTGCCGCCCATTCCAAAATTAACAGAAACCATCTGCTGTTAAATTAGGTTCTTGTTGTGAGCTTATGGAGTGGTTCATTACTCCCTCGACAGTTCTCTACCATGTTCCGTGGAACACTTGACACATAACCAACAAAATCTTGATGGAAGCTTGGCTATAAATACTTATGTTTGGTCCCCAAGCTCACTAACTCGTGGAGTTGCCATGGGTTCTCCTTTATCACCATTAATTGCCAATTTATACATGGAACATTTTGAACAAATGGATCTCAAATCTTTCCCCTTCACCCCTGATGAATGGAAAAGATTTGTGGATCTCATGGTTAGCTTTGACATAGTGTTTCTCTACACTATGATTCATGTAGATGAAGCCATAGAAGTATTGAAGAAAATCACAGACCATGAAACTGTGGAACTAGTAGGCATTTGCCTTAAATCTTCATACTTCAGTTTCAAAAGTAAAATCTATGAGAAAGCTCATGGAGTTGCCATGGGTTCTCCTTTATCACCATTAATTTCCAATTTATACATGGAACATTTTGAACAAATGGCTCTCAAATCTTTCCCCTTCACCCCTGATGAATGGAAAATATTTGTGGATCTCATGGTTAGCTTTGACATAGTGTCTCTCTACACTATGATTCCTGTAGATGAAGCCATAGAAGTATTGAAGAAAATCACAGACCATGAAATTGTGGAACTAGTAGGCATTTGCCTTAAATCTTCATACTTCAGTTTCAAAGGTAAAATATATGAGCAAGTTCATGGAGTTGCCATGGGTTCTCCTTTATCACCATTAATTGCCAATTTATACATGGAACAATTTGAACAAATGGCTCTCAAATCTTTCCCCTTCACCCCTGATGAATGGAAAAGATTTGTGGATGACATTTTCGTTAAATGGTGCCATGGTTTAGAAAAACTTAATGAATTCTTATCACACATAAACAGCGTCTCTAAACACATTAATTCGCTATTGAAATCGAAAAAGACAACCAAATCCACTTCCTAGATGTCCTCCTGACCTAGAAAAATGGCAAACTAAGCCACCAAGTCTTCGGGAAACAAACTCACACTGACAAATATCTTCACTCAAATTACCACCACCATCCGAAGCAAAAAGTCGGTGTCATCAAAACCCTAGTTACCAGAGCTTCTAGAATCTCTGACCCTGAACACTTAGAAGAAGAACTTGACCATCTCTACAAGGTCTTTATAAACAATGGCTATCAAAAAAACATTATCCAAAAAATAATCAATAAAACCAAAACCAATACCCAAAAAAGAAAAATTGGTGAAAACCCTAGAATCTCCCTACCCTATATAAAAGGAACCACAAAAAAATTGCCAAAATTTTGACCAAGCATAACATCATGGTTGCCTTCACACCCCCTAACACCATTAGAAACATGCTAGATTCTGCTAAAGACCTAATAGACCCAAAAAATCACAAAGGAGTATATTCGGTTCCCTGCTCATGTGGCAAAATATACATAAGTGAAATAGGGAGATCCTTTGGCATAAGATTAAAAGAACACATTAATGATATTTCAAGGAACAGGTCGGAAAAATCAGGTCTAGCAAAGCATGCTTGTTCCTCCTCACATTATATTTGCATGGAACAAGCTAAATTAATTCACAAGGAAGACCATTATTTAAAAAGAAGGGTGAAAGAGGCAATCGAAATCGAAAATTCATCCAACAACATGAATAGAGACGACGGCCTTAAATTAAGTAACACCTGGAAAACCTTATTAAACAAAATAAAAAAGCAATAAATACAGACTCACAAGCTTCCATAAAAACATACAATTAATTAATTAATAATTAATAATAATAATATATAATAATAATAATAAAATTATTTAATTAATAATAAATAAATACAACCTACAAATAATAATAATAAATAAAGTTATTCCATTAATAAATAATAAATAATAAATACAACCTATCACTCTTACTTAATATTATATATTCTAGTAAAACACATTTAAGATAAAACTAAGAACTTAAAATATATAACATAAAGATTAATACATACATAGAGAAATAAAAATTAATAAAAATAAATAATAAAATAAACTATATAAGATTAATTTATATATAGACATAAAATTAATAAAAAATAAATAAAAATAAAAAAAATAATAATAAAAATAAAAAAAAAAAAAAAAAAATATATATATATATATATATATATATATATAATATATATATATATAATATTAAAAAATAAATAAATAAATAATAAAAATGTGAATAAATAAATAAACAGTTTTCTATATATATAAATAATAATAATCAAGCCGACAATTAAAAGAAACAATAAAAAAAATTTCAAATAACTATTAATAAACCTCTAGCACTCTCTCTTCTCAAAGTACAATCTCATTGCCCTCATGATGGACTCACTAAGCTAGTCCGAAACGTTGGTTTCAAAACTGTTCACAGGTTTTTTCCAAAATAATTTTAAATTATGGCAACCTGTATGGGCTCTCTCTTTAACATCAACCCCTTTAGCCTTACACCATCAAATGAGAGTGAGCAGAGTTTGGAAGTGCCTCACGGATGAGAGATTTTGGGTGAATTTTTATCTATGCTGCTACTGCTCCTCATTGTTCAATTCTTGTTGCATCCTGCTTGGCGTATTTTTCTTAGGCGTGAGCCTTGATGCTGTTCAATTTGCAGGCAGCTTTCTTGCAGTTTGTTTTCAGTCACCGCCTTCGCTGATGTTCATTTTTATGCACAACCTTTGCGGGTGTTGCCTTTTCGAGCAATCCCTTTGTTATTCTCTTTTCAATAACCTGGTTTGGTTTTCTATTTCCACTATCATGCACATGCTTTGGCTTTGGCGTTCTATTCATTACCAAACTACTAGGTCTTGATTTCCATATTTGAGCAACATAAGGGATTTATTTTTAAGCAGACAAGGGTTTTGCATCAGAGGAGTTTGCTCAGATTGTAGGTAGTTGTGTACGAAATACATCGGAGTGTGAATAGCATCAATTGCCAGAGGTATGATTTCTCAGGCATTCATGTTTCGAATCTTTAAAGTGTTTATTCCATCCGCATTATACAATCGTTATTAAGCTAACATTATCATATTCACATAGATTCGTTTTTTGCTACTAAAGGATTTTAAGGGTAGTATGCCTTAATATAAAAAGATAACCCTGTGGATGCATGTTTCTATACCCAAGGATGTTGGATAAATAAATTTTGATGACTAATTTTATAAATATGTATCTGTTTATTAGAGAAGGATTTTAAATAAATAATTTTTGAAATTAAAAATAGTTTTAGATTTAAGTTTCGAAAAAACGAAAATTATGAGAAATATGAGAAACAGGAATTTATCTTCATATTTGAAACGAGTCAAGAAGAAAATTCATAGAAAGCATCATTGTTAGTGAAAGCATCGATGAATGGTGTGCATTGTTCTACTGGAATTTGATTAAAAAAAATCAATAAAGTGGAATCAAAATTTTGCTTACTCTTTCATAGGTTTAATTTATATTTACGTAATAACTGAACAGATGGCAGTGTCCCTTCAAAGTTACCCTTCAATGAAATGGAAACACAATCGTAAATGAACCAGAAATAATTTTAATGATCCCAAGTGATATTAGTTTACATGGAAACCAATTTAGAATTCCCACGGTTTCATGTTACTTTTATAGAATAAAATGTAAAACAAATTTTAAAATAAAGATGTCATCCCATGTTTTCAAGCTTGCTTATGTATCCCACGAGCTTTGCGCAGTGTCTTCCTTCATTTCAACTCCACTGAGCAGAGAATGGAATGGCACAATAAAATGATATGTACAAAGTGAGATAGAGATCATATTCTTCCCTATTTCTTGTACTCATTCACAGTGAACACCCATGGAAAGCCCAAAACCCCACGTGGCTATCTTTCCCTCTGCGAGTATGAGCCATCTCATTCCGTCGCTGAACTCGCCAAATGCCTCTCTAGCAGCCATGGACTCTCCATCACCTTCATCACCAGACAATGGTTGCTGTCCCCTGGTCTCATGACTACTTATGCACAGTCCATGGCATCCTCAGGTCTCGACATCAACATCATCCAACAGCTAGAGGAAGAGATCGAAGGTGCTCGACATTTGAAAATGAAAACTTACATATATAAACTTTTGGAGAAATCGAAAGGATTAGTGAAAAATGCTCTCACATCCCTCATCATCTCTGCCTCTCCCCTCTCTGCTTTCATCACTGAAGTTTTCTGCTCCACTATGTTCGATGTGGCTACAGAGCTCTGTTTACCCACATACTTATTCTTCACTTCCACTACTTCTATGCTTTTAGTGACGTTATCTATTCCTAACCTTATCTCGGAGATCCCAATTTCATTTAAGGATGTAGATTTTCCAATAGTGGTACCGGGCACTCCGCCGATCCCTGGCATTGATATGTCAACTCCCTTTCAGGACAGTTCGGATGAAGGCTTTTATTGGATCCACCACCATTGCTCATGTATGTGGGAAGTAATGGGCGTTTTGGTAAACATGTTCGAGGAACTAGAGCATGGAGCGATCAAATCTCTTGCAGAAGGAAAGATATCTCATCCAACGGAGATTGATCGGCCTACATTTATCTGGGGGCTACTCATGCCATCGTCCCCGCTTCAACAGAACGACAAACTTGTGGAAAACAGATAGGCGGAATGCCTCAAATGTTTACACAAGAAGTCACCTTCGTTGGTTCTCTTCATTTCCTTTGGAAGCAGAGCCGCTCTACCTAGGGCTCAGGTGACCAAACTCGCCATGGCAAGTCAACATCGCTTCCCGTGGGTGCTCCGCAGTCCATCCAGTAGCTTTTTTTCCATCGAGGAAATAGAGCTTTTCGAACTGTTACTCGAGGGATTCGAGAGTCGAACCCGATACCAAAGACTTGTTGTTGCTTCATAGGTGCCTCAGGTTCCTGTTCTCTCCCACCCATCCACCGGGGGTTTTCTTTCTCACTGTGGTTGGAATTCTGCGCTGGAGGCCATCTCACATGGAATTCCGATGATCCATTTGCCTCTTTTTGTGGAACAGATAATGAACAGCCTTCTACTGGTTAAAGAGTTTAAGGTGGCAATCGTAGCAAAGATGGAAGACGATGAATTCATAAAAAGAGGAGAAATGGAGAGAGCAGTTAGAGAGTTGATGGAAGGAGAAAGTGGGATGAGCATAAGGGCAAGAGTGAGATAATTGAAGGAGAAGGCTGTGAATTCGTTCAAAAAATGTGCAGTTCGTACAAAACCACAGCTGCTACAATGTTTGTGTGGACAACAAATGCAGCCAACCCATGATTTTCGGGGATGAACAAATTCTAATCAAGAATTTTGTAAGTTTAGAAAACTCTAAGTTTCAAATTGTAAGTTTAGAAAATTCTAAGTGTACAAGAGTAGAAGTGTCCAAGAGTATGGGAGAGAGGGTTCCAAAATTGTGACAAAAGTCTATGAACCTCACACGTTTTTCTATCAATGAGGCTTCTATTTTAACCATTTTTCTGGTCACATGCATTGTGTGATTTTTCACCATTATTTTCTCTTAATTTCCTTTATTTTCATAAATAAACTGCCAAAAATGTCATTTTTCATTTCCAAAGCTTTTGTCATTGCCTTTGCCATTTTCCTTTAGTCATAATAATCTAAATGCTAGGATTTGTTTCCCACCATTCAACTTTGAATATGTATCCCATGACCTTGGTCTTATAATTTTTTACATGAATTTTTACCAAGGCCATTACAGAACCCTCCCCTTTAGGGGAACACCCTCCTCGGTGTTCAATGACACCTACAACCACCAAGACCATTGAAAAGAAAAACATACAATGACCAGTATTGGAACATGAAAAGCATACCATTTACTAGATATTTATAACATCGCTAATTATGGTATTTACAATGACCACATACACTTATGCACATTTGTTTCAATCAACTAATAATCATATTGTCTATGGACCTTTATAAATCTTGCTCGATACATTATTTACAATAATATACACATGCACATTTTCTCAACCAACAAATAAAAGGATATGATGTCAACATATGCAACAAGGGAATCTAGAGGCTTACACCTTCACCCTCAAAAGTAGTACTAGGATTCACCTCCTTCCTAGGAAGTCTAGAATCCACTGCCAAAGTCAAAGTTGCATCCAATGTCCAACGCTACAATCTTACACAACTTATCATCTCTGTCAACAGTTACCGACTCATTGTTCCATGGCACACTCCCAATGTGCATCTAATTCCATCTTACAATGTTAATGACCAAAACAAATCCATCCGTGACCTTTTCTTCTCTGCTACACAGTCCCTCGGGCAATTTGGTCACCCCCTTCTGTGTAATCACTCACCTTCCAAGTTCCCCAACATCCCCTATCGTGGGTGATCCATCTCTTGGCAAGGTTTCCTCTCATTGAAAGTTCAAACAATGAAAGCATATCGCTGCCTCAAAATCATCCTACCAGTCATAGCATGCTCATGGAAATCAGTGGACACTATTGAGAACCAGTGTCCCACAATGGCTCTACTAAGGCTTTCTTCTTGATTTAGGTTGGGTGTAAACTCAACGTGATGAGTGAACAAGGTTCTCATTTTGCTAAGTCAAGCTAAGCTATAGCTACCTTGATTTACTTCTTGCATCTTCTTCCAAGCTGTAGTTAGTTGGAATATTATAATATATAAAGAAGCTCTGACACCTAAAGTGCTTTACCAACATATGGCTTCTTGTTCCAATTCGTTTTGTTGTTGCTGCTAATTCTTGTAGTTAGTTTCAACCACCAAAACTGGGCATTTCCATGCTTTCCTATACAGCACATAATTTCTATTAAATTCAAAACGAATTGAAATAAATTTAAATCATACCTCATTGGTGGTCTATCAATAAGGTACACTTGCATTTAAGTTTACTTATTGTCATAACAAGTCAAACTAGTTGTTTGATCAAATCATCATGTATAAAAGCATCACATTAGTTAGCTCAAAACACAAACATCATAGATCAAAATCATGAATCACATACAATCATCATAAACCAAAATCATAGATCACATGTAATCATTATAAATCAAAATCACAAATCATATGTATAATAAAACTAAAATAAAATACTAATACTTATCCTTTAATCGGTCCTTACTATTGCCTTTGTTCTTTTTGTACACACACCGGATCGGTTGCCACACCTGGCAAGCACCTAATGCCTTTCCTTCTCTTCAATCACATACACATACACACAGTGTACATTACATCATGTACATCCACACACAATGTACAAAACCACACAATACATACACCTACACCCTGCACACAACATAACACATACACCTACATATAACGTACGATACCACACAATACATACACCTACACCTGATATACAACACAACACATATTTATACTCAGTGTACAACACCACATAATACATATACCTACACCTGGTATACAACACAACACAATACATGTACTACACAGAGTACAACACAATGAATACATGTCACGATACCACATCTACATAATGCACATACATACTAGCGCATGCCCACAACACAGCATGTACGACATGCACACAATACCACATGTACATGGGTACCATATGTACGACATGTACACAACACCACCTGCATAACGTGTGCACAACATCAAATGTACACGGCACCACCAGCAAAACGTGTATACAATGCCACATGTACACCGCACCACCTGTACAATGTGTACACAATACCACATGTACACAACACCACATGCATGACATCTACACGACACCACATGTACACAGCGCCAAATGCATGACATGTACACAACACCACTTGCACATAGAACCACATGTAGACAGCACCACATGCACACAACATCACATGTACAATCATGCACACAACACCATATGTACATAGCACCACATGTACAACATGCACACAACACCATAGGTATAATCATTGAATATACAATATGCACAACATATACACAACCTAGGTAACTGGGTTTGACGAACTTGAACGAATAAATTCAAAATTTGCTGAAATTCAACCAAATTCAAAGTTATTTGTTCAAATTCACTGAAAAAAATTTCCAAACTCGAATAAAATTCTGAACACGAACAAAATTCCAAACTCTAATAAGAAAAACGTCATTAAATTTGTTTAGATTCGTTTAGGTTCGTTTTTTTTCTTCATTTTAAAAATATTGAATTTTATGCGGGCCTTTTCGCTATTTAAAAAAAAAAAAAAAAAATCGATGTTTGCAAGCCCGTGGGTTTGGTTTTGTTCCAATTTGCGGCCTGCGGGTCTGTTTTGTTTTATAAATAGAACCGTGACCATAAAACATAGTGACCATATAAGTGAAAATAGAACCGTGACCAGTCCACAACATACACAACTCTCTGCGAGTTTTCAAATAGTTTTTGATGGGTTTTCGAGTCTCGACGTCAACATACACAGCCTATAGGTGACCAGTGCAGTAGGCCGGCATACACATCTCAGCCAACTATCACACAACTTGGCCTCCTGCACACTGCATGCATACAATTTATCAGTGTTTGTTTTTTTTTGTTTATAAACAACTCTAGCCTTTGCCTTCTCTTGCACCGTGCATGCATACACAGGCTGAGACTTTATTCTACAGGCACAACAAACGGCATTCCTGAGGAAACATAAGGGTTTTGAAGGATTAATCTCTGTGGCCAAGTTCCAACCTCAAAAGGCAGTGACTCACACTTGGAGATAATTCAGAGTTCCATTGAGGGTTGCAGTTTTAGCAGAGCAGTGAGCCACCTTCAAGCAACCTCAACAAACCTTCAAGCAGCGTCCAGCAAGCTGCACTGTCTAGACTCCAGCATCCAGGTAAGTAAAAAATAAAAACACAAATATTTTTTTTATCAGTTCAATACAATTTACTAGTTTTTATTGGTTAAATACAATTTATGAGTGAAATACAATTTATCAGTAAGTCACAAATTACAATTTACTAGTTTTTTTAATATAGTGTTTGGACTCTCAGGCTTCAGCCTGAGAGATCTAGACTCCTTAAATTTATTTTATAAATTATAATTTCAAACTTTCATAATTTCATTCTGCAAAAAAAATATAAAACTAATTAAATGTAAATTAAAAAAAAATTGCAGACATTTTAGGCTTCAAGCCTTCATCTCAGTCTTCAACAATCAGAAGTTCAGAACTTTCAAATTTCAATGGCATCCCCAAAATCAATTGTTGTAGCATGGAATTTCGTCAAAAAAGAGGGGAAAAATCTTTTGTGTCAACTGTGTGGATATCAATTCACTGGTTCTTTAACTAAAGCAGTGTATCACTTTCTCAGTATTAGCAATGGCAGTGGAGGTGGTGTTGAATGTTGCACTAAGATCTCTAATGAACAAAAAACCACAATGGAGAAAGACTATTTCACTTCAAAGATGGAAAATGAGAAAAGGGAAAATAAGAGCTAGTGAATTGAGAAGGAGATTGTCATGTCTTCCTCCAACACCAGTAATTCAATCTCAACCATTTGTGGATCAAGTCCTACTCAAGTAAAAATAGGTGGAACCAAAACATTAAATCAATTCTAGAAACCTTTTGAGAAACAAGAAGTTAATGATGTTGTTGCAAAATTGTTTTATGCATGTGCAATTCCCTTTAATGTGGTGAAGAGTCCATATTTTAAAACTATAATTAAAAAGGCCATTGATTTTGGGAAGGGCTATGTTCCTCCTCGATCTGAAGCTTTAAGGACAAGTTTGCTAAAGAAAACAAAAGACAGAGTGACAGCAAAGTTGGTTTAGATCAAAGAGTCTTTGAAGCTTACAGGATGCACAATTTTGAGTAATGATTGGTTAGATTTGTGTCATCACCCACTGACCAATGTGCTTGTTTATAGTCCTCAAGGGGTACTTTTCTTGAAGGCAATAAATGCAATGGATCGAGTGAAGGCATCATAATTTATTTTTGGAATTTTGTATGAAACGATTCAAGAAGTTGGGGAGGAAAATGTGGTTGATGTTATTATAGATAATGCATCAATTGTGTTGGTGCAGGGAAGCCGATTATGGAAAAATATAATCACATTTATTGGACCCCTTATGCAGCTCACTGCTTGGATTTAATGTTGCATGACTTAGCCAAATTTCCTTGGGTCAATGAGACAATCCGAAGAGCCAAAACAATTGCAAACTTCATCATCAACCATCTTCTCACTTTGAGCATATATAGGAAGAATGCATCAAAAGAGTTGTTGAGGCCTTGTGGTACAAAGTTTTCCGCATTTTATATTACTCTGAAAAGAGTTGTTGAGGAAAAAGTGAGCCTAAGAGCTGTTTTTTGCAATATTGAGTGGGAGAGATCTACCCTTTCAAAACAAACTAAGGGGGAAAATGTTGAACAAATAGTGCTCAATAATGGCTTTTGGGAAAATGCAAACAAGGTTTTAAAAATATGTGGCCCAATTGTTAATGTGCTCCGCATGGTTGATGGTGACAAACGTTGTATGGGTTTTGTTTATGAAATCATTCATCGTTGCAAAGAGACCATTGCAAGTGATTTTAATAATGTGGAAGTTGATTACCAGGAGATATGGGATTTAATTGATCAAAGATAGAAGATGATGCATAGTCCATTACATGCAGTAGCATGTTATTTGGACCCTAGATTGTTTGGGTTACCAAGACATAGGGATGAAGAAGTCATGAATGGACTTATCCAGGCTATTGAGAAGCTGAATCTAGATCCAAAACTTGCAGGTTTGGTCAGAAGTCAGTTGAGGGAATACAGGTTCGAAGAAGGGTTATTTGGAACACAATCAACAAAGCATGATAGGAGCAGAAGTGATCGGGCAGTATGGTGGGAATTTTATGGTTTAGGGGCACCAGAATTGCAAAATTTTGCAATTCATATGTTCAGCCAGGGATCAAGTGCATCAGCATGTTAAAGGAATTGGAGTTCCTTTGACCACATTCATTCCAAGAAAAGAAATAGATTGTTATCAGGAATATTAGAAGATCTTGTTTATGTTCGTAGTAACTTGCAGTTGGCTTTGAAAAATGTGGCTAAAGAGTCATCCAATTCCTCTACTCCGTGGATCGGTCCTATTCGAAATGCATCAATGGATGAAGTTGATTTGTACATTGATTGTGACATTGACAGGGAATTGGGTGATGAATTTGATGCTAAAACATCTAGTGGATTCATAACTCCTACTGCTGTCGATGATATAGAACTTTTTGATATAACAAGTGGGCCACAGGAACATCAAGAATAAAACTTGTGTTCCGTTTTAGATTTCTAGTTTACTTTTTGCATGAACTATTTTCTAAAACTTCTAAGCTACTTTAAACTTTCGAGTTTATATATTTTCAATAATTTTTTATCAGATTGTTTTTTAATATATGAAATGTGATATGGCTCATGGTTTTGTTGAATTTGATATGGGTGTGAATGTCTAGGATGAATTTCTCACCTTGTTTAGTATGTTACATGTATGGAAGTTGGTTCTTTATTGGCACTCGCCTTCATGGGTTATAAAATTATGTGGAAATGATTTAAATGTTCGAGCAAAAATCTTACGGGTAACTATATTATAAGTGAAACTCCAAGTGGTTTTACCCTAGTGAGGGTTTCGGTTAATCGTTGATTACTGCAGAAAACCGTAACACTGTTGCCTCTTCGCTAGCTCCCCTCGATGCCTCCGCTCCCCTACAGGAGCCCACTATCTTCGACGGTTACGGTTCTGTTATAGTTGCAGCATGGAGGATATGGATTTCAAGGCCATTTATTATTCTCCGGACCCATTTCTCGACCAACCTATCTTTAGCCGCCCTAACCCTAAACCGTCTCATTTTGCTCATCGCTCACCTATTGACTTGTCTCCATCTTGCTCTTCTCTGGTGGTAACCATCCATGGATAATTAGCTTCCTCTCTGCACTTTGGGATTCTCTTCGTTGATTCCCTAGCTCTTGATTGTCCTCTGCTCTCGCTTGGGACCCTGCATCTACTTGTTGTTGTTTCGCGCCCATCTCCTTCCTTTGAGCTAGTGCCTCCAGGGGATCTTTTTCAATAGGACATTCCATCTCGTCACTTGAATCTGGACCACACTGAAGTGACTAAGCATCTGCTAGCGAGTTCAGACATT
This sequence comes from Pinus taeda, assembly GCA_000404065.3. Classification (NCBI taxonomy): domain Eukaryota; kingdom Viridiplantae; phylum Streptophyta; class Pinopsida; order Pinales; family Pinaceae; genus Pinus; species Pinus taeda. Next base: position 26,530 of record APFE030240659.1, on the reverse strand, counting down.
CCTCTCGGCACTAGATCGGCGGTACCATCGTCTATTCCCCCATTTGTTTGCTTCAAAACCCTTATCATCAGGGTGCAATCTGTGGCACAACAATTGCAACAGGATAGTCAAAGTCCTACTGATCCGCTGTAGGACCATCCCATTGTCCCCCAGACTGGGAAAAGAAAGATTAAGTGCATCAAGGCATCTCTAAGGATTTCACCATAAAGTTCGGCGAGGGTTTGTCCATGGGGGAAGTTGCAGACTCGGCTGGAAAAGTGTTGGTTGGTAGGGTTCATGGTCGGGCATATTTCGTGGAATGCCTTGGCCTCGGGGTAAAAGAAATCTGGGCGAACATTTTCAAGGAGCTTCTAAATGTGCAGATTTTACCCCGAGGCTGGTTCGCTCTCCACTTCACTCAAGAAGAATATACAAATATGGATCTGGCCAAGTATTGGTACATTGAAAAATGGCCCCAGTTTTGCTGAAACGATGGAGTCCATTATTCGATCCAGAAAGGGAGCAGATTGGGGCTGGACCACTCTGGGTTCACTTGCCAGGGCACCCTCTACAATATTGGTTGGAGGATGTTTTCGTTCGTATTGGGAATACCCTTGGCACTTATTTATACTATGATAAATCATACATATAGTTGAAGAACAGAACACTAGCTCGCATATTGGTCCATCTAGATACCCATGAACGTCTGGAGGAGAAAATCACTCTGTAGTGGCAGAATTTCACGAGGATACAAATACTGGACTATGAAGGAATTCCATTCAGGTGTCGTCGATGTCATAAAGTGGGTCACCTATATAAAGAATTCCCATTGATTCGAAAGATTCTTGAACCTTCGGGGGCTTCTGAAGGTGTAAAGGGTCAGTCGTGCTCATCTCCAGTACAGATGCCAGCGACGGCCCCACACAAAGCTGGCATGGATTTCATTCCTCAAACATCTGGCTATGTTCACAAGCCTCCCTCCCCACCGATGACTCAATCTCGGGCTGTTGCAGGGGCTTAATGCACCTCGGGTATTTCTCTTTCCTCCCTTCCTATTAATTCTTTTATGAATGTATGTTGTGCACAACATCCATCTGCATTTCCTTTGGATAGGTCTATTCCACATCCTTCCATTCCTTGCTCCATTTCCTCCCACCAGCCTATTTTCTCCACCACTGCACCATCTTTTCCCCTTGCATCCTTCCAACCTTTGCTCTCACACCCACTCTGTTGATTCATCATCCTCTCACACATGTTTGGGTCTCACACACCCTAGACCCCCCATCAAACACCCCCCTGGTGATCGCAAATCCTTCCTCTCCAAAGCTATTCTATGTGTTGGGGATGAAGTTGTAACTGGTAGACAATCGTCCTTGAATCGGGTTCTTAGAGCTATGAACGCCCTACCCCAGGTTCCCCCATGAAGTGGTTATCTTAAAACTATAGGGTATGGCTAGCTCCCGCAAAAAGTTATCCCTTCGTAGACTTTTTGATACTAAACATGCATACATTATCATGCTCCAAGAAACCCTAGGAGAAGAAGAGCATATCACTCGCACTTTGGGATCTTTGAAGCCAGGATGGCAATTCCTCTCGCTTGATGCCTTTGGTCGATCTGGAGGGCTTGCTATATGATAAAATCCCTGCACTACCAAGCTTAGGGCTTCCTGGGGAGGAACAGGCTTCATCGACATGGAAATTTTTTCGACAAAACTTGGAATGGACCTTAGGGTCATCAATGTGTATGGACCCTGTCAAGGGCGAGAGGCTTTCTCGAATCGGTTTCTGAATTTATACATTACCTCATTGGACAGTCTCATCATTGCTAGAGATCTCAATTTCTCCCTTAGGTATGGGGAGTCCTAGGGATCCCATGCTCAGGTGGATCCATTAACAGAAGATATGGAGGAATTACTTGATCAACATTATCTGACAGATGTTCCCATGATTAAACCTCTTCCTACTTGGAGAAATAGAAGGGTTGGGGAGGTTGCCCTTGCAAGAAGACTGGACAGATTTCTTATTGAAGTCCCTTTGCTCCAGAAACTATCTAGATATAAACAATGGGTGGGCTCAAGTGGCATATCTGATCACTCTTCTATTTTCTTGGAGATATTGGGTTCTCATAACAAACCCAGGCCACTCTTCAAATTCAATCATGTTTGGTTACAAGATCTAAGGTATATCAAGTTAATCTCTGATTACTGGAAAGTAGATCCTCCTTCTTGATATTGAACTATGGCTGAGGGTTTTTGTCATAACCTCTCCCATCTCAAACAACTTTCTATAAAATGGGCAAAGGACAAAGCACTAAGGGACAATCTTACCCTTGCTCAGATTGAATCATCCCTGGCTGATCTCTTGGATGATTGGAACAAGGGTTTCACATTGGCGAATGCAAAAGCTCATCTTATTGAGCTGGAAAATCAACGCTCCAAAATTCTGAAGGATAGGGAGGAAACCTGGCGACTTAAGAGTCGGGAAATATGGCTACAAGCGAGGGATGACAATAAAAAGTTTTTTCAGAACTATGCCAAGTGGAGAAAGGCATCCAACATAATATGGAATCTTCTTATGCCTGATGGAGGCATGGCTGATACTTTTGGTAAGCTCTCTTAATTAGGGTATTCTCACTTTCAGAATCTCTACAAGGCTCCTCCAGGGGTTAATCTTGCGGAAATTATCTGCGTTGCTGGTCACTTCCCCGGATTCATGGATAAAGACTCGATGGATGATCTTACCTCTCCTGTCTCACTTGCTGAACTAGAAGGGACTCTGAAATGGTTCAAAAAATATAAAAGCCCAGGTTCGGATGGTTGGTCGATTGAATTCTACCTAGCCTTCTATGAGTTCTTGGGACAGGATCTGCTCAATGTAGTGGGAGAATGCAAGATCTCTGAGCGAATGTACGAGGCCATAAATTCCACGTTTATCGCCCTGATTCCAAAGTCAAACTCCCCCTCATCTTTCCATGATTTTCGACCTATTTCGCTATGTAACTATCTTTATAAAATCATTGCAAATATCATTGCCAACAAAATCCACCCCATCCTCTCCCACCATATCTCGCCTTAGCAATTTGCTTTCCTCCAGAACCGTCAAATTCATGAGGCTATTGGTATGGCTCAAGAAGCTTTGCATTCTATCAAAATCAAAAAATTGAAGGGCATCATTCTTAAGATAGATTTGGCAAAGGATTTTGATAGATTCAATTGGCTATATATCAAAATTCTTCTTATTCATATATCAAAATGCTTCTTATTCTTATGCATACATAAAATCTGTTGTAGATACCTATGGAATGGATAACAAGATAAGAACATCTTTTCCTAGGTGAGTTGGAAGCAAATTTCACTCTCGAAAAATTGGGGTGGCTAGGGTCTTAAATATCTAGATGTATTTTCTCGATATTTAGCTGCAAAAATGGGATGGACTCTTCTAATGTCCCATAACCTCTAGACCATGGCCATGTACCATAAGTACGTCTAGCCCCTTCAACTTATGGACTGGGTTCGTCTGCCTAGCTGGTCGAGAACTGGTATATCTACTGTCTCGAAGGCGATCCTTCAAACCCTACCTATCATCCGAGAAAACTTGGCATGGAGGATTAATGATGGTCAATAGGTGCGCATTGGTTTGGACCTTGGATGGGGGGAGGCAACAAACATCATCTTCCAAGAGAGCTCATTCAGTACTTGAACTAGAGGGATATCAGAGTGATCCACAGATAGTAGATGAAGATCATAGCACTATCTTTGAGAAAGGATGGAGATCTACCCAATCCCTCAACATCCCTCTATAATGGTAGCATGTTTGGTATAATTATATAATTGCTCTATCAGAATCACATGTGCACATAAAAGATGGACCAGATGAGCTAATATGGACCTTGGTTGCATGGTTCCTACACCCCCAAATTCGGCTACCTTGGTTTGATTAAGAATAGACAGTCAGAGATTATCCAGGACTCGTAGCGAATTATTTGGAAGCTAAAATCACCTCCTCAGACCCGACTATTCATATGGTGTACATTTAGCAACAAAGTGCCCACAAGAGACCACCTTGCTCACTATTGCTTCCATGGACCACACTGGTGCGTTATGTGTAAACAAGAGTCTGAAACAATTGACCATCTATTTCTAAAATTCCCAATCTCAGCTCAACTATGGTAGACAAGCACATCCTCATTGTCCATTTGTGGGAGATGGGAAGGGAACAATATTAATCAAGCTTGGAATAACTGGGTTGAATCACATCGCGGGACCAAAACTCTTTGTCTCCTACTCCTACTATGTTGGACTATTTGGCTCACCCGAAATAGCATCATCTTCAAGGACAACATTGTTTGTTGTCCTATCATCTCTACAAAACTTGTGTCTACATTCATTGAAATCCTAGAGACTTCACATGCTCCTCCCTGTCGCATTCACAATCCAGGGCCTATCAATAAATCTATCCCATGGGAATTTTTCGATGGTGTAGCCCAAGGCAATGGCTGTGGAGGCGGTTCATTCTTCACTTGACCGATAGCCATTCATACAAAATCCAACTTGGACTTGGGGAAGGAACTAACAAATTTTCTAAGCTTATTACTCTTCGACACCTTCTACATTTCTCATTAGCTCATGATTTCATTAATCTACAGATTTTCAGGGATTCCAAAATCACTATCAATTGGTTCAAAAATTCTAATCTTTGTCATGCACACTCACTTAGGAACATATTGGATGAGGTGGTCTCTTTCAAAGCTCATTTTAACTCCGTTTCATGTCAACATATTTTCAGGGAATATAACAAAAGCATTGACAGGCTTTCCAAGGCGACCACGATATTACCCCGAGGTCAGTGGATGATTGTAGAGTAGGACGGTGCAGAATAGTTTCAATACTACCACAGGCCATATATTGATCGAGAATATCATAGGGCAGTCAGGCCCTAAATTTTTTCTGATATTATCTACTAGTTGGACACCCTGCGTGGTGGAGTTTTTTTTTCTTAACTATTTTGATGGCTGCTGCCATAACTTATAACTTGCTATGATATCTTGTACTAGCCTAAGGCCAACAGTTATGCATATGCCTTGGGCATCTACTATTTGTAATTTTTCAAAATTAATGAAAGATTACGATTTTTCCTTTGGAAAAAAATAATCTTATGTATTTGCAATATGCATTATGGACTTTGAATTTGAATGTAAATTGATTATCTATTTATCTATTTATATA
>APFE030240659.1:6133-21103 GCA_000404065.3 Pinus taeda | reverse complement strand
ACATTTTTTTTTTCAAATTTCTATATGTCGAACTTTATCGTCAAAATTTTAGGTTCTGAACTTTATTCGAATTTCAAGGTCGTCGAACTCGAACAATAACACGAACTTGGTGACTTAGTACACAACAATAGCACTTCACATCCAAAAACACATTGTCTCTACCAAGAAACCTTGCTTCCAGTGCCTCTCCGACATACATGCTTATCCTAACATGTCGCATATCACATTGTTTTCATTCCTCTGATGTATCTCTCAGCATTACCAGTCCATAACGTAAACATAGGCATAGTATAAAAACATAATATAAACTCATATCCACATGATAATGACCTCATAAATTTGTCAAACCTACTCTTCCTACTTGATTCCCCATAAGACTAGGAACCTCTTTCATGCCCTTCACTTGCATAAGAAATCATTCCTCCATAGAATGATCCCTGACAACCCTGTCAGAAACTAGCATAGATACTAGATACATACATATATATAAACGTTAGCATCAAACAATCATGATCTCATCAAAGAACAACATACATAAATACATATATACATATAAATATTAGCTTTAAACAATCATGATTTATGACAACCTTGTCAGACAATGACATGCATACATACATGTATACTTATATAGACATCATCATAATCATGATCACAAAATAATTACCAAATAGCATAAGGTTAAGGTTAACAGAACTCCCTTATCCATTCACAGCATTCACAACATTGAGAACAACGGTTCCCAACATAGAACGCCTCAAATACATTTACTTTACCTTTCTGATTACCTTTCTCATGTTTGTATTGCCACCATCCATTTACCACAATGGACCCAGCCAATGCAATCAAATGTCATATTATTGCCTTCAATTGCCCTTACTCATGCACTAAGCTTCATCTAGGCCTTACCTTACCTGTTGAGTATCACACAGCTCTCCCTGAGCTCCATGAACTTCCTCTTTCCCAACAAATTCCCAAGACCCTCAAAACATAAAGGCAAGAACAAGAGACAAACAAGAAGAAAACCATGAAACACCAATAGCAACATGAAACCACAAACAAAGTGGCAATGCCTTGCACCAGATGCAATCAAAACCCATAAATCAAGCTCAAACAAATCACAAAATACTGAAGGCACAAAACTCCCAACAAACACCATAAGTCAAACCCATGGGTTCCCAATACCTCCAAGGGAAATTCAAACTAATCCTTCTTCAATATTTCATGGCAATCTCTTTTTCCATGCAATCCCTTGCATCATACTACCATAAACACATAATTGTCAGTGCATAAGTAAACATAACAATATACTAGCTATCTTACCTTGTTGTGCAAAGCATGTTTCCACATTATACAACTACACATATTATTCCTCAAAGGATTCTAGTTCTCTTGATGAATCCAACTATAACTAGAAATTAGTTAATATATCTATCAAATACATGTTTAGGAATATAACATATATCCACATAATGTCAGACAAAATCTATGTTAAGAAGACTTACTGTATTCAAAGCATTCATTCGTTTGGAATTGTGGTTTGCAAATATAGCCAAATGAATCTTCACCCAATTCCCTTCTTTTACCTTTTTACCTTGCTGCAATCAAGTCTTATTATGTATTGTCACATCACCCCACTATTAGTTATATAAACAATTCAACTATTACCTTTTCATGCTAATACCAAGCATATTTTCCTGCAACTATTTACACATGTCAGCCACATGTTCCAAGGATCAAAACATCATGTCTATTAATTGAAATCATCATGACTAACAACCATGTCATAATCAATTAATAGTCAAAATCATAATACTACAACTAGCACACACTTACATTCAAGTACATATCAGTTGTCTCAGTACAACCATCTTAAAACAAGACCATTCATTTGTGCAATCTTTCAGACACATACTCATATCATGCAATTAATTAAAGATTCAAACAACTTGCAAACATACCATGTTAAATAAACCAACTAGATGACATAATAAAACACTCAACCATCAAATAGATGACATAATAAAACTCATACCTTAAGGTATCTCAGGGGAGGTTATTTTGTTTGCAAAATTAGTCTAGTTTAGCATGATATAACCTCACAACACATCAACTCAACACAAATTAGGTCATGATATCCATAACAATAACTAGCTAACAGGTTCACCTCATAAGCTCATAAACAATTGTCATTCACGCATAACAATCATGTATGAACTAAAAGTCTAGATTAGTATGACATAATGTCACAACATATTAAATCATACTTCAATGTCATAACCATGATCATCTGCATAGGTCAATCCAAATTAGCGTAAAACATGATAACATCAAGACCTCAGCTACAATGACCATAATCATCAGGAATATGACCACAATGCATAAAACAACATGTTACTATCATTCATGACTATTTGACACATGTACACACAACTACACTAATAAACTAGTTAATTTATCATACATGTAACCATAATGATAGAATGACAAGCATATAAGTAACCCTAATTCTTATAACAACCATTAACCACATACCTACATGTCAAATATACAACCTATATAACGATCTGATCTTACCCCAAAGTCTAGTGTTGCAACCTCGCTTTGATGATCTGCACCTCCTGCTCTATCTCAACCAACACATTAGCATCCTAACATACCAATAACATCATAATGACCTAATTGCATATAATGACCTCACGATGCATGCTTAACCTACTATACGTGCATAACCATAACCATGACAATGCATGCATAACAACACATAGACATTGACATGCATAGCAAATGCATATACAACTGATGTGCATTCATGACAAACACATCCCAACTACAACATCATAAACTTTTACATGACAACACAATTGTAACAATGGCCACTACCATGCATACCTAACAAGCACATATACAACTTACATGCAGGAATGACAAACAGATTTTGCCCATCTAATCCAAGTGTTGCACCAAAAGAGAACAAAAACTAGACATTCCCCAAACACCCAAAGAGAACAAAAACTAGACATTCCCCAAAGAGAAGAAAACTGGCTCTGATACCACTATGTAACACCATCATCCCATATTTACCTAATTTAATCGGTCCATTGGGATAAACATGTGACGAGAGTGTACTATGATCTAATTCAACACCCCATGTACAGTTAAGGAAGTGGAATCGACAAAACACAGCCAATCTGACCTTCTGCACATGTTACAAAACCTTCAAGATCCAACCAACCCTTCCAATTGACCAACCCTGAGGTAAGTTGACATTTTATTGACCTAGAGCCTTAGTCGCTCCCATGAGATGGGAATGCATGTGAATGGGACCCTCTAGTCACTCCCATAGCAAGGGAATACCAGCGACTAGGGACTTTTTCAGCTAGTTCTTAGCCAATGACCCTGAATTTTGTGCCACTTTTTTAGGTTCGGAACTCAAGCCACTGCCCAAAACTCCATGAAACCTTCAGGAAGGATAAATAAAACAAAAAAAAAGGTACTAATGCAAACATTTGATCAATGACTTGACTGAACCCCTACTAGCCATGACAAGAATTTCATAAAAACATGTCACAAATATGCATTCTACAGGTAATAACAACAAATCTGAGCATAGGGTCTCATACTTATCTGAGAATCGCTAAGAAGCATTGATGCCTTATCACATTAGCTGCATTATCATCTATTTGGTCATATGTCCATTTTTATTTCATTTACCAATCAAAACATGATGAGATCCATCCTTCATCATTATCATAAAACATACTCATAACCAGCATATAAACAACATAAATAACAAGGATACAACAAGCATAAAATCCACATATAAACCAGTACATTTACACATGAAATACCAAGGAGAAGGAACTCTTATTAATGAATTCGTAAGCCAACTAGGTATGGGACTTCCACGAACCACCCGACCATAGATTGGTTGAACCAAATATTTCTTTCATCCAATCACCCTTGGACCATATTCCAAGCATGAATGTGGGACTTCATAAGAAAAATAAACCAAGGCTTACCAAGGCTACACCACCTCACCCTCATCAATTGAGCCAGGTTTTACCGCAATCCCCACCATATCACTAGGCCCTAAACAAGCATGGATGCCACTATATTTCTCCACCTACACCATGAGGAATTTTCTTGTCTCCTAGTCTCTAGGATTTACCTTACATCCCACCATACAACGGTCGAGGATCCATAGGCCTAATTGAGACTCCACATATAGGCTTTGCCATATATCCTATCATTCATTGGCCAAGGATCCTTAGGCATGATCAAGGGCACCCACCTCTAGGATCTACCATATATCCTGACATTCACCGATCAAGGATTTCTAGGCCCACCAAGGTAACAAAAAAATTGGCTTTATCGCAACCCATAGTCTGGTTCAGGGGGTTACTAGGCCAAGGCTTCACCACAATCCATAATATAATTCAAGGATCACTAGGCCATATTTTTTTATTTTAGATACCACCTCACTCAGTTTCAAATCCATCCCATAATACAACTCAACCAAAAAATGAGAACCCTATCACACCATGGCTATCCCAAAATGGGAAGGCAAGGCTGAAGAACAGTGTCACACTTGGAAAAACCCATGCCCATGATAGCAAGAGAACCAAGAACACACATGCATACCCATGCATGCCAAAACTAGTAAGGAAATCATACATGCAACTCAATACTTGCAAATAATCCCGTTGTAGATGCTTAATCTTGCTCTTCCTTGCTTGATATTTGCTTCTCTTTTCCTTCTTTCCTTTCCTTAATCCAATGTTGAAGTGCTCCAAGAAAACTCTAAGTGTCCAAGAGTATGATAGAGAGAGAGAATAGAGAAAGAGCTCGAAAACTAAAATGGAAAAAGTATATGAATTGGTCCTCATAATAATTTTTATCAATGAGGCCTCTATTTTCTTCAATTTCATCTAGTTTCCTTCATTTTCCTCCTCACATGCATCCTGTGACCTTTAACCATCTTTTTTTCCTAATTTCTTTTATTTTGATAAATAAATTAACAAAAATTCCATTTTTTTTCCAAATCCCTTTTCATTGTCCTCTAGCCATAACAATCGAAATGAACGCCCACTAGGATGCTTTTCCCACCATTCAACTTGGAATACGTGTCTCGTGACCTTCGTCTTATAATTTTTTAACATGAATTTTTACCAGGGTTGTTACACCAAATCCTCAATTCCCCCCCGCTAAGCCCCACCCATATACTACATCTCTTTGCCATACATACATGGTACCATTGATTGTATCTTCAAATTTCTTTCTAAAATGAATATCCAAACATTATTTAAACCTTATAAAACCCTTAATCACTTCTTCAAACCTATTAAAGATACATCTGATCCGATGCTTGGCTCAATTCTTTATCAAATCCCATAATCCTATGGAAAATATCATATTGTTTAAATAAGTAGATCCCTCCAAACATGCTTCAAGAACATGTTGCTGACACCAACAGTAATCGTAGTCGCACTACCAAATCATCCATCAAGGAACATTCACATAAATATAACCACCTCATTTTCTTTGGTGTCTACAAAATTCTTGGCTTCAAAACCCTTCTATACCACTTGAATCCTCTAAGAAGTTGTTCAAATTGAAAAGCATCAAAATAATTTCAACCGTGAAGATGGTTACAAACTCATCCATTCTTGGAAACCCACAATTCACCACCTTAGTCAATAATTTCCCTAGTTTTCTTTATTTCCCTCCTTCCCCCCTGTTATCACTCAAGTTGTTCCCCAAAACTTGTGAGAAAAGGGAATATGGCCGAGGTAACCACTAACCAATCTTTTAGATGCAATTTCTAGCCAAACTGCATCCAGAGAGGGCTCTCTCTTAATAATTTAACTTTTGTTTTTGAAGTTTTTATGCTAGTTATGATGTGTAGATTTTTGTTTTAAGTTTGTTTGGATGGTGATTTTAAAAAGAGATAGGATGCAAGTCTGAAACAGTTTATTCCATTGGGCAAATGGAGTCTATGAAGATGGACTGCTGAGTGTGTTTCTGTGATAAAGGAAAATACTATAGAGCAAGATAATCAATTTTGGAACAATATTAAAATCTGGGAATTGATGGAATGTAAGCCAGTGGGTGAACGACAATCAAGAATCCTTCATCATCGTGGCAGAGGGAAAGTGCATGAATATTTTCAAGGAGCAATGAAGAATTCCTTGGTAATTTTCAACATGAAATAATTAGTGGAAATAGAAGCACTTAAGAATTTATGTTTATCCTGATTCTGAAGAAAACATAAATAACAACAGGAATTGAACACAAAGTGTATTTAAACAATTTTTGGGCTATTCTTTTTCCTTGTTGCTAAGATTATGAAACATATATGAAATTTGCAAACATAGAAAACGAAAAACACAGTTTAGAATAACTTATTGATCCATAGAAAGACACAGGAATTCTATAGCAGAGCCCAGAACATCAAATCCACATTCAGACGGTCCAACAACAGTGCACTTCAATAGCCTTTGTATTAAAAAATATCAGAGTTACAGCGTGGTCCAAAGAGGAAAATCACCAAACCCGAATACATTCCTTGGGGAGGTATTTATACAAAAAGAGAGTTACAAAATATCTTGTGGATAAGATATGAAGCAATAACTTCCTTCACCTACTCTGACAAGGGAATAAATGCAGACATAAATGTAGGAGAAATTGTGGCTGTGCTGGCTTCTTTAACTGATAAGATATTTTTGACTTTTCAATTCAGGAAGTCGGCTGGTAGTTGTGTCTTCAGTTTGCATTCTTGTGTTGTTGTCCTGATCCTTTTACCTACTCTTGATTTGGCTTTAACGCATCCTATTCCTCGCTTGACCTCCTCCCTCTATATCTGCCACATGTCTTGTTATTTTACCAAGTGTAGATAGACAGAAAGATCCAAATTACTTAGGTAAAATTTTCGGCATACTCTACCACCACTGGTCTGTAGGCAACTGATGTCTTTGTATTTTTACTAGTGTTTCATCAGCCTCAGTATATCTATAAAAGTTGGGCTTTGCTTCAAAAAGATGATTTATTTCATGTCCTTTATAGAACAAATTTTCCAATTTTTCATATAAACTCTGTCCGAAAGGAGGTCCTGTGTCTTCTGAAGTGTTGGATGATGCAGTGATTTGATTTGTAACATAAGTGTTTACCCTGTGAGCATATTGTTGATGTGATAACAGTCTTTGATTGCTGGTTAGTAAACTGGGTAGACCCTTCTGCTACAAGATTGTGAACTTCTCTATGAAGGCATTAGTGTCCATCTGCATCTCTTCGAACTTCCTTTCCAAAGTCTCTACAAAATTTCTCATTGTTAGCACCTTCTTCACTATCAAAATGGTGTTTGTTTTGTCCGAGATCTCCAAAGCTGCTAGATATTATTTAGTATGGGTATTCAAAAAATGGATCAATCTATTGGCCTGCTCAGGCATATTTCCCAATGATGCCCTGGCCCTTTGAACTTCCACTTGAGCCCTTTCTATCAATTTAATTTTTTCATGGATTGTTTGAATTGATTGCCATTGGTCAGTAATAGACTGGCCAATCTTGGTCCACAAAATCATTTTAATGTCTGCTAGAGGTTTATGCAAGGTGATATCCTTTTCCAATTATTTCACCTTGTTCTCTAGGGCCTTTACCTCTCTGGTTTTCTCTGCCACTATTATTTTTTACTTCTCATATCTCACCTCTAGCTTGGCTACTCTTTCTTTTGCCTCTTTGAGCTCTGACATTTGAACTTCTAGCTCTTTCACTGCTTTCATCATTTCTTCCATCCTCATGCTGGTCTCTAGCTCTGTTGTTGCTGCTGCTGAAGCATCTATAGTTGTTGTACCTGTTGTTGATGCTGGCTCAGTGGGAGGGATTACCACTGTGACTGGGCTTAAATGGCAATTTGCAAGTGCTTGCAAAGGTTGCTAGACTATGAGCATGCAGATTTTGATTCCTTGGAATCTTGGTCAATTGGGATTCAAGAAAGGTGTTGAGAATTTCCATTGTAGTAGCTCTGTATGATCTCAGCCTAAGATCATTTGTAATGAAGTTACCCTTTATTTGTTGAATAATGAGGTCAGAATCTCCCAAAATTGATATTCTAGCTGCACCTATGTTTTTTATTACTTTGAGCTCTAAGAGGAGGGCTTCATATTCGGCCATGTTGTTAGTGCACCTGAAATTCAATCTAAATGCATGTCCCTCAGCATGGTCATCCTTCATATTGTGTATCCAAACCCTTGCCCCTGCTCCTAGCTTATTAACAGATCCATCAAACTCTAGATACCATAGGTTTTCTTGATTTGAACTGGTATTAGGAGCTTTTTCAATTTGCTCAGCAGGCATAGTTGGATTTTCAGTCTCATGGGATTCCTCATGTTTGACTGTGAATTTATTGTTTTCCAAGACTTCTTGAATCTGAACTGTGGATTCTTTGTCTAGGAATTCATCCTGACTTAAAGCCACAATTTTAATATCATTTGGGGTTTGAATCTCAGCATTGTACAAGATAAAAGATTCCATGTCTAAATGCATAGAATAAATGGGAAAGTTTTGGAGTTTTTCTTGACTACTTACCACATACTTCATCAAAGTTTCTCGGTATAGCCTCTTAGGCTGGCCGAAGACTGAGATGGTGGCATAAGACATGTCTAGTTGCAAAGATCCTTGTAGCTTGGCGCCCCAGGATCTAGATAATAGCATTCCATACTTGGGTGGAATATCAGCTACCACCACATCCATGAGAATTGTCTTGGCTGGATATTGGACTAATGACACACACAAATCCTTGATTAAGCCTAGACACCGGACCTGACTGGAATCAAAGGAAAATAGGTCTTTGTATGGCCTTGTGATATCTAGGTCCAAATTTTCCATGACAGATTTTGGCATTAGATTATGGGAAGCTCCTGAATCAAACATTGCATTGTGAAGCACCTTGTCATGAATGTTTAAACTTACATAGAAGGGAGGGAATCCTCCATCTACTGATTTACAGTTTGCTTCAGGGCCAAATATAAGTTCTGGTTGATCATCAAGGATGTTCACTGAATCTTTGTTTTCTGAAATTTGTAATGATCTGTTGATTTGTTCTCTAAAAACTTCATGCCTAGCCAATTTATATAATGGGATGGATACTTTTAACTTGCTTATTTCAGCCTCCATATTAAAGGGTTTTTTTGTTTGTATTTTGACATTTTGGGCAGCAAGGTTGTGTTTTTCAACTAAGTTTTCAACAACTACCTCTTTTACTGGAATGTTATGATGAGCTGGAGTTATTTGCACACCATCTTCTAAAGGTTCCTCTACAATATCTCTGAGTGGAGAAACAGATGTAGGGTGTTGTTTTGATTTATCTTTTTCTGAAACATCTTCAATTGTTGGACTATTTGGATTGGAAGTTGATTTAGGGATGATTGGTATATGAGAGTCCTTGAGTTTGGTTTTGGTAGGTTGCTAGATTTTCTTCTACTTGGGATCATCAGGGATGTTTATTCTCCTACTTCTCAAGTTGTACTGCTTGTGGACTTCATACACAACTGTTTCATACCCTTGCTTAAAATCAAACGATTCCCTTGATTTCATTTGACACTGACTAAGAGTATGAGCCTCTTGATCTTCTTGAGTTAGGAAAATTGGTTGGCCACTATTGAGACCCATTGCGTTAATGTGGGGGTCCTTTGTTGGTTCACTAGATGTGGAGGCTTCTGCATAGTTTTCTTGGAAGGGGGGCCTTATGTTTTGGTCTGGACCAACTTTTCCTACATTGGGGTTTTGATTTTTTCTAAAGTTTGGATTTCTTGCATTACTATTTGGTTCGCTTTCCCATGAAGATTTCCTCTCAATAGTTTCCACTCTATCTCCCATCACGTCCATGCCTTTAATGATTGCATCAAGTTTTTGTTCAAAGGTAGAGGGTTCTTCTTTGAAAGTTGTTCTTCTTTCAGATCTAGCTCGATTTCGTTTAGAAATCATATTGGTTTCAACACTCATAGTTATGCTCTGCATATCTTCAAGGCTAGGAGGAGCTCTCCCCATGAGCTTGTAAGCCATGTCTGAGTCAAAACCATCAGGGAATTTGATCAATGCTAAGTCTGGTGGTGGTCTAATATTTATTGGAATAGCAAGGTAGGTATTGTTGAATCTGACACAATAATCTTGGACACTTTCCTGTGGGCCTCTCTTCAACTTCTCATATTCTGTTAAGATGTGTAAAGGGTTTTTTTTCTTTTCCCACCTGTTCTGGAAAGTCTGATAAAGGGCATCTGGATTAGCTATTGTATTTGCAGGGAGTAACCTAAACCAGGTCCTTACATCACCAATTAAGTTTTGGATAAACATTTTCATCCTGACATCATCATCATCAATCTCATAGTTTTCAAAATAGTCTATCATCTTCTTGGTATGTTGTTGAGCAGTGTAAGTGCAAGTACCATCAAAATAGGTAATTTTTCCCTGATAATCCAGTGGCATAGCCCCTGGATTGGCAGGCAACTGCAGGGGAGCATATCAATTTTCCATATTAGAAGGCAAAAGTGGGACAACTGGAAGCACAAGGATAACAGTTGAGATAAGTGTTGTGGATGGAGGGGTGGAAAAGAGGTTTTGGAGTGATAAAGGTGAACTGGAAGAAGCTACAACAATAGGAAGAAAGGCTTGATATTTTGCTGTAGTAGGTTGAGTTTAAATAGGTTTCTTCTGAGGTGTTTCAAGTTTTGAATCAACAGAACTCTCTTGATTTTTAGGTTTCCTAAGGCTCTTAGGAATCAAATTTGGATTGTCAAAAACAGCTGGAGGATTCGGGTCTGGGTTTGACCTGGTGTAACGACTCTTCTTCTTTGGAGCTGGCTTCTAAAGTATGTTTTATGGTATTTTCTTGGAATATTTGGAGGATACAGGTTTTGACAATATCTTGAAGGAAGCTCCTGAGATGTAGGAGGAGTAGGGCTTTCCTTCAGGTAGGTTTGAAACAAGGATGGTCAAACAAATCTTTAGTTGTTTAAAATCTAAGGCTAAACTAGAGTTAGACTGAAGTAGCTTTTATTTACTCTTGTGATTGCATAGCAAAGACAGTTTCAAAGGTTGCCTAGCTAACTTCATGCTCCATCTGTAGCTTCAGAGATTAGACAGTAGTAACAGACATTCATTCAGCTCCCCAGTGGAGTCGCCAATGATGTTATTACTCAATTTCTTCCCCAAAACTTGTGAAAAAAGGGAATATGGCCGAGGTAACCATTAACCAATCTTTTAGATGAAATTTCTAGCCAAACTGCATCCAGAGAGGGCTCTCTCTTAATAATTTAACTTTGTTTTTGAAGTTTTTATGGTAGTTATGATGTGTAGAGTTTTATTTTAAGTTTGTTTGGATGGTGATTTTAAACGGAGCTGGGATGCAAGTCTGAAATAGTTTATTCCATTAGGAAAATGGAGTCTATGAAGATGGACTGTTGAGTGTGTTTATGTGATAAAGGGAAATACTACAGAGCAAGATAATCAATTTTGGAACAATATTGAAATCTGGGAATTGATGGAATGTAACCCAGTGGGTGAAGGGCAATCACGAATCCTTCATCATGGTGGCAGAGGGAAAGTGCATGAATATTTTCAAGGAGCAATGGAGAATTCCTTGGCAATTTTCAACGTGAAAGAATTAATGGAAACAAAAGAACTTAAGAATTTATGTTTATCCTGATTCTGAAGAAAACATAAATAACAACAGGAATTGAACACAAACTGTATTTAAACAAGTTCTGGGCTATTCTTTTTCCTTGTTGCTAAGATTATGAAACATATATGAAATTTGCAAACATAGAAAACACAAAACATAGTTTAGAATAACTTATTGATCCATAGAAAGACGCGGGAATTCTGTAGCAGAGCCCAGAACATCAAATCCACATTTAGACGGTTCAACAGCAGTGCACTTCAATAGCCTTTGTATTAAAAAATATCAGAGTTACAGCGTGGTCCAAAGAGGAAAATCACCAACCCCGAATACATTCCTTGGGGAGGTATTTATACAAAAAGAGAGTTACAAAATATCTTGTGGATAATATATGAAGCAATAACTTCCTTCACCTACTCTGACAAGGGAATAAATGCAGACATAAATGTGGGAGTAATTGTGGCTATGCTGGCTACTCTAACTAATAAGATATTTTTGACTTTTCAATTCAGGAATTCGGCTAGTAGTTGTGTCTTCACTTTGCATTCCTGCGTTGATGTCTTGATCCTTTTACCTGCTCTTGATTTGGCTTTAACACATCCTATTCCTCACTTGACCTCCTTCCTCTATATCTGCCACATGTCTTGTTATTTTACCAAGTGTAGATAGACAGAAAGATCCAAATTACTTAGGTAAAATTTCCAGCATACTCTGCCACCACTGGTCTGTAGGCAACTGATGTCTTTGTATTTTTACAAGTGTTTCATCGGCCTCAATATATCTGTAAAAGTTGGGATTGACTTCAAAAAGATGATTTATTTCATGTTCTATATAAAACAAATTTTCCAATTTGTCATATAAACTATGTCCGGAAGGAGGTCCTGTGTCTTCTGAAGTGCTAGATGATGCAGTGTTTTGATTTGTAACATAAGTTTTTACCCTATGAGCATATTGTTGATGTGATAATAGCTTTTGATTGCTGGTTAGTAAACTGGGTAGACCCTTCTGCTGCAAGACCGTGAACTTCTCTGTGAAGGCATTAATGTCCATCTGCATCTCTTGGCACTTCCTTTCCAAAGTCTGTACAAAATTTCTCATTGTTAGCACCTTCTTCATTGTCAAAATGGTGCATGTTCTGTCCGAGATCTCCAAAGCTGCTAGTTGTTCTTTAGTATGGGTATTCAAAAAATGGATCAATCTATTGGCCTGCTCAAGCATATTTCCCAATGATGCCCTTGCCCTTTGAATTTCCACTTGGGCCCTTTCTATCAATTCAATTTGTTCATGGATTGTTTGAATTGATCACCATTGGTGAGTAATAGACTGTCTAATCTTGGTCCACAAAATCATTTTAATGTCTGCTAGAAGTTTATGCAATGTGAGATCCTTTTCCAATGATTTCACCTTGTTCTCCAGGGCCTTTACCTCTCTGGTTTTCTCTGCCACTGTTATTTTTGACTTCTCATAGCTCACCTCTAGCTTGGCTACTCTTTCTTTTGCCTCTTTGAGCTCTGAAATTTGAGCTTCTAGCTCTTTCACTACTTTCATCATTTCTTCCATCCTCATGCTGGTCTTCGGCTCTGTTGTTGCTGCTACTAAAGCATCTGTAGCTACTATACCTGTTGTTGATGCTGGCTCAGTGGGAGGGATTGCTGCTGTGACTATGGGGGAGCAGAGATAATTGTTGGAGCTTTTTCAGGTGGCTGGGAGGTTGACTGTCCCTGCTTGGCTTGCAATGCTTTCTCCAACTCTTGCTATGTTTGCATTAGCCTTTGATTCATTCTCATCAACAAATCCATTACATCTTCTTCTACGTTTTCCTATGCCAGTTCTGTTGTTTGTGGATGCATGGTGACAGGCAGCTTCAATTGCTTCCTAAGGGCTGCAATATCTTCCTCCTTCTTCTTTATCAGTGCTTTGATGCCCTTGGGATCATTTCCCAACTCAATAATTATCTCTTGTAGAGTCTTTATTCTGTTGTCTTTGGCTAAAGCACAGATCGTATCCAAATCCAATTGGGCAGATGTGTTACTTAATGATTCTTTCAATTGGTGGGTCAGCATTGCTTTGTCTGCCAATGTAGCATAGACCATCTCACCCGTTTGTTTGTGCAATTCTATTTCGTACATTGGGTGTATATCTTTGGCAAGGACCTCTAAATTGGTCCTTATGTAGTCAGCTGTAGACTGTAGTTGCTGAACCTTTGGCTTAAAATGAGTTAAAATCATCTTCTCCTCCTTAATGTCATAAGCTGTCATTAGTCTTTGCTGTTTGGAGGGTGTCATTTTGAGAAATTGATCATACAGTTGAATTCTCAATGACTCATTTTGGGGCTTAATCTCCATGAATGTTTGTTTGATGTCAGATCGTTTCTTAGTTTGCGACCTTGAGGAGGAGACTTCCTTTCCATGTTGCCTCTCCACTTCTTGCATGTGAGAGATAGTGGATGTCTGTTGGCTGATGGCCCTCTCTCCTCTTGTGCTTTCTATGATTTCTTCCAAAATGTCCTCTTAAGGTTGAGGATCTACCCTTTGTCTTTTGGCCTCTTGTTGTTCTGTTGACCCACTTGCAGGTGTGGTCTCTTCTCAGTCTCTTTTCTTACTTCTTTCCTTAAGAAGAGGGGTCTGCAATGCTGGTACTTCTGGTGCTTCTGCCTGTAGTGAAGGGGCTTGCCCTTGACTGTGTTCCTTTGAGGTAGTTGGTTCTTCTTCCATTGTTTCTTGCTCTGTAACTACTATCTCCTTGCCCTTTGTTGTCCCTGCTGTTGGTGTAGTCCTTTCTTGGGCAACTTGTTGTGAAGTTGTAGCAGTTGATGAGCCTTCCCCGGTTTGCTGTGGTATTTTGAATGACACCTGCCCAAAAGAATCTAAGTCAAGAGTTTTTTCCAGATTTTTCATAGTTTGTTCCATTTTCTCTTCCTCAGTGAGTTGTTCAACTAGTGTGCCCTCCACCCACTCATCTTGGTTGGCAAATTGTTCTATTTCAGGGATGCTGCAATGTTCATAGGGTGCCGGCCTATATTTTATCCTTCTTGCATTGATAAAACCGTTTGGGTCATAGGGTACCCACCAAAAGCTTCTCTTTAGTATGAGTGTTTGACCCAATATTTCATCAACATCCTTCCATCCCTCTTTCTTGTTCATGACATAGGGGCCTAACTAGCCTCTCAGTTTCAATTGGGCCTTTTCTTTGTGCTATGGAAGTGAGTCAAATATGAATTGATGAATTGCCTAAAATATTCCAAGGCAAATAGTCTCATTGGCACATATCTTGGCAGCCTGTAGGGGCATAGCTCACAG
>APFE030240658.1:8370-42907 GCA_000404065.3 Pinus taeda | reverse complement strand
TGAGGGATCTGTTAAACTGTTAACTCCTTTCTTTTCTCTGCCTAGTCTTCCGAACTGATAGTCCTTCATCTCGTCCCGCATTGATTTGCCTTAATTTACTCGCCTTGGTCTGGACTTTATTCGGTTTTAGGGGGACAGTCGTTATCTGCTCATGGGACTCTTGTTTAGCACCGCGCCTTCTTACTTTTGTCCTTTCCTGCATAAAGAAGATAACTTTCAGTGATTGGGTCATTTGTATTCATTCTCATTGCATTCTCCCTATTGTATAATAAAGAAAAGGTTACAACTATTGTTTGAAATACTACTAAGTTATTTGTTAAAACATACCTTTCCAATGCTCTACAGCTGGGTTGGTGAATTCTCTGAGCGACTTCTCTTGAACATACTGGAGACATTGTGATGGATCGGTAGTGTTAACCCCATGGATGGTATTGGAGGACCAATGGTAATGGTGAACGAAATAACCCAACCTGACTCAATCATGGTGATGGAGTGAAAGTGTCATGTTCAAGAGCAACCTGCTACCAACAAAGTTCTTCAAGTTTTATTTGCTTTTTTCCCCAGTCTTTGCTGACCAGTACCTCTTTATTTTTTTCAAGCTTGAGGACGATAACATATGCTTGTTCTATAATTTTCCCTTTGGGAAAACCTGTCACTATGTTTTAGCGAGCCTAGCGACAGTGAAACTTGATCTTGCCCGGATGGACAAGTTTGTCGTTATTGTTTTAATGAGTTTAATGACAAAGACAACTCGGTCCTTTTCATATTTAAAGAGTCTGAAAAGAGATGGAAAGGAAACTCCAGTAGTCTTTTTTCGTGGCATAATCCCTTAAGTCCGAAAAAGTATAAAATAATACAAAAGGGATGACTTTTCGATAGTTTTAGTGAGCCGAACAAGACAAGTGCTCAATATTTTTGTGTATTGATCCCTCAGGTCCAAAAAAATTAAAATATAGAGGAGGGATGGCACTTCCCTTTACTTTAACGAGCTAGAAAGGCCAGTAGTTGAGCAATCTTTTCATATTTTACAAGTCTAAAAAGAGCTTAAAAGAGACTCATTTTTGAGGAACGAGTGATGTATCTGGGTAGCAACTAGTTCCAGGTAAGTTTGAAAATTCTCAAACAGGGCAACGTAATGAGGGTGGGTAGTAGAATCACTCATCGCAACCGTTCCTCAAAAGGGTAAACAATCAAGTGGAGGTGTATGATCAGCTAAAAGGGTGGAGGTGACGGTAAGAACATGACCAAGGCTCAAAGGGTTGATAGCAATGCAATCACAAAGGTTTTTTACCGAAAGGCAGGTTTATTTTTTTAATGAGCTTGAACCTTGTGCCAACATGTGCTCAATGCTAGGTTTATTTTTTAACGAGCTTGAACTTTGCGAAAACATTGCTCGTAATAATAGTCAGAGATGTTCAATTCACCATTAACACTATGTTCTTTTGACGGTCGTACTACCTGTTCAATTGCTCCATCAAATTGATTAGAAATGTAAATACATGCTTGAAAAATGAGTTAAAAACCAACATCTTACTTGAATTACGTGAACAGTAACATAAAAGTAGTTTTACCTCTCATTTTTACCATTTCATTCAAATTTGGGATTTTTGGAGCTCTGGAGGTGTTTTCCCCCTTGATTTTCATCAACTGATTCCGAGAGATTTGGTGGACTATTTTTGGCACCGTCTAGACCAAGTAGGAGCTAACCCTGAGCTCTTCAATTGCATTCTTTCCTTGTCTGATTTTAAGCAGCTTTTCCTATTTTTCTAGGCCTCAGGTGTTTGAACAATTCGTTCTCTCCCCATTGCACCTGGTATGCATTGAAAAGTGTGATGCATACTAAGCTACCCATTGGCTAGTCAGTGTGCATCCTACCCTACAGACAGTCAAGGTGCGATGGGCACAGGAGGAGAAGTTTATGCACTATTTATTCATGGAAATTTTGCCTTTTTTTCCCAAATCAGGATCCTAATTCTTCTCTTGTTTGTTTTTCAGAGATTCATCAGATCAAGATGGTTGTTACATGGCATGAACACGAGCATGAAGAAGAGGATATGATTCCCTTACATGATCTGGGTACGGCTACTGCATTGCGGAATAGTGGCTTCCTCAAATTCTCCCACATATCCAGCATGAGGCAACAAATCAATTTGTTGCATTATCTTCTCGATGCATGGGATCCTACCAACCAAGTGTTCCAGATTAGAGGTAAATCCATCCCTTTGACAGTTGAGGATATCTACTTCTTGATCGGGTTATCAAGGCGTGGTGCCCCTCTCTCACTATCATGATCCGCCCGTAGGGGTGAATCCATGAGGGATTATATTCGCCAGTTCTATAGAGATGGATCTCAGCCGAGTAGGGACGGAAAGATCAGTATTTGAGATGTCACTGACCATTCCTTGAGGACTATTTTATTCACCTGTGCTGGATTGGTTGGTAGCGTGGCTCTTCATTTGGCCAACAGGTCCTATATGTAGTATGCCGTGGAATGCCTTGAACCAAAGGTATTCAACTGGTGTGACATAGTACTTCTAGTTATAAAAGAACAGCTTTCCAAGGTGAAGAACGGAAGATCCAAGAACTTTGGTTACGGTTCTATTCTGACCGCTTTCGCCTTGGATAGGATTCCACCGATGCAGCCACAATATATTTCACTCAGACTGCCAGCACCGAGGGAACCACGGATGTAGAGATGGGTCGATCTCATGGCCAAACATGCTGGTTAGTCGTAGATTTCATTATCTGATGCCTTCTTTGAGTGGTTCAACCATCAGGAGATGGTCTTCATCGAGTATCCATATGTTGGATGGATTTCCAAGGTGACCCAGATTTGGCGTTTCCCGCTGGCAAGCAGTGGGGTGTTATAGGTAAAATGATCTGACCATATCTCTGTTTATTGCTTTTATAATGTTCTTGTGTTTTTTAAATGTTATCAAGACTAATCAAACCCATATATTTGTGCAAATATTGGACCAGTGTGACCAGCAGCGCGCCCTAGGGTAGCAGTTGTCGTTCCAGTAGGAGAGGTTGTAGGGAGGGTTGTCCTTCGCGATCTGGACATAACAGAGACCCTTGCAGTATTACAGCATCATATCAAGGGTCTCACCCTTGGTATTCAAGATGTGAGGACCGACAAGTTACCTCTGAGATTACAGCGCCATACCACTAGCATGTCGAGTCGATGGACTAGGCTCTTACGTATGATCGCACAGGCGGTGACTTGTTATCACCAACACCATTAGTCTAGGGTGTTTTTTATACATTTTTGAGTTTTTGGGTCATATGACCGATTTTTGTCTTGGACACAGAACATTTTGTAAAAAAATATAAACAGTTATATGTATTTTTTATTTTCAGAGTTTTATTTTGGTTAAGTTATATGATCCTGATGAAAATGTTGATTGTAATGCTTCTTCCTTTATAAATGCTGCAAACGTCTATCTAACACATAATTTGCTAATTAGTCAGTTAATGTGTTTAAGTTTCTAGAAATGTGTTGATATTGAATAGAATCAAACTGCCTTTCCAAAATCCTAACCCTTAGGAACATACGATAAATAGCTGGATTCAGGACGGAATAGATGCCAGTAAGCTGTAGGATGATGAGTTGTGAGTCTAGCCTGACAACAAGTCAACGTATGCCATGTGCGATGGCATCAGAGAGAAGCTCCATCAATGCATTTTACTCAGTGATGTTGTTCGTTGACCGACCAATACATACCCCTCTGAAACTCACTAACTCATCGCTTGGAACAAAAATGGCCCACACTGCAAAAGATAGGTTCCGCATACTACGACTAGCTCCGTCGGCATATCCAACAAATGATTCCAACAAGTCTGACATCTGCAACAAATGAAAAGTGGATTACCTAACCAAAATGATCACTCTTGATGAAAATAAAAACGTAACAAAAGCATATAAAGAGACTACTACACTTAATCAAGCGTAGTAACGCTTAAGATACAACCCATTTCAGGGTTGCGACAGTGGAATCCCATCGTAATCTACTAGCTCGTAGGCTCCTTTTTCTAATACTCGCTTAACAATGTAGGGACCCATTCATAATGGTTGGAACTTATATGCTCCCAATTTATCGGATTCCTTATCGTAAAGCAAGACCAGGTCACCTTTCGAGAAGACATGGGGTTTGACATTTTTGTCAAATTGCGCCTTGACTCATTTCTTACGAGCTTCGTTAGCCAAAGTGGCATCACGACGGGTTTCATCCAATTGGATTGGTTCCAAGAAACGAGCCTTTTCCTCTGAAGTTCTAGGGAGAAGGTCGACTGCAAGCTTGAGAGATGAAATTTCACACTGAATTGGTAAGACCACTTCTAGGCCATACACCAGCTGAAAGCGTGTAAATCCAGTTGCATTTCTCACCAATGTCCTATATGCCCATAAGGCCAAGTACAGGATTAGGTGCCAACTCTGTTTGTGGACTCCAATCATCCTTTGCAGCATGCGCTTCAGGACTTTGTTGATGGCCTCAACTTGTCTGTTAGCTTGCAGATAATAAGGAATAGAACTATCGTGGGACAGTCCTAATTTGGCAGCCAATTCAACCATCATGTGATTGCGAAAAATTGATCCATGATCGGTGACTATAGCTTGTGGAACACCAAATCTAGAGACTACATGATTGAAAAAGAAAAGAGCAGTCGTTTCACCGCTGTTGTTTAATGTAGGCATCACCTCGGCCCATTTCGTAAAATAGTCAACTGCGACTATGATATACCCATGCCCCCCGACTGAGCTGGGGTTACATGTCATGAAATCTATGCCCCATTTGGTGAATGGGCCAACAGCAACTACTAGATGCAAAGGTGCAGGTGGTAGCCTGGTTTTGCGGTCGAAGATTTGACAAGCATGGCAACTTCTGATTGTGATTATGCAATCTTTGAACATAGTAGACCAAAAGTAACCTACTCATAAGATCTTTTGCATCGTAGCGTAACCAAATTGATGCCCCCCACATGAGCCTGAAGGACAATCATTCAGGACTTTTTTGGCCTCCTCATGCATGAGGCACCTTCGCAAAACTATATCGATACCTCGATGATAAAGTGTATCACCGATGATCATGTAGTCTTTTGCTTGGTATCGAGTACCAAGGATCTGAAGAGGTGCCATATTCTTGAGACCTATCTATCCAAACACTTGATGAGCATTAATTTGGGTTTGTCGCCCAGGCCAAAAAAATTGATTGCCACAAAATTTCTATTAGGCTTGGAGGCAATACCTAGCGATGAGCCATGCTAACAAAATGTTTGGAAATCTTCTGAATCTTTGCAGATATAGAAGATACCATATTACAGGTTTCCACCATGGCCATTTCTACCATATTACTCGGAGGTGGTAGGGAAAAAGTACCCATTAAGGCAAGACCTTTTAGGAGGCCTACTTCAACATTTTGAAGCGATTGAGAGCTTCCATGGATCATTGAAATGCTTCCCGTAGCTTGTGAACTGTTGGGGAAAAAGGTTAGTTGGTCAACGATTGTAATTCCTCCTTGGAAGGGAAATGCAATCTTTCTAAAATATGTTGACACAACAGTAGCCATAGCATAAATCCAGGGCTTGCCCAGTAAGATATTGTAGTCAAGGTTTCCATCGATAACTTCAACTTCAATTTCTATTGTCTTGTCCCCCAATTCAACTTGCAAGTTACTTAAAATCCCATACGGCGTGTATGTTCTTCCATCGAATGATTTTAATGTTGTTGATGATGTCGACAAGGGTGGCGAGCCTAAGGTTTTCTAGCAACTCATCGACATAATACAGGTAGATGCCCCCTCATCAATGATTATTCGATGAACAGTTTTGTTGAGGGATTTTACCTGTATGAGGAAAGTGAGTTGAGATGGTAACTGAGGTGTGTATCCTTTATGGTTAAAGGCCACAAGATTTGAATCTGTTGGGTCAATCCCACCTATTGCTGATAATAAAGCTTGCTTTTGGGGGGGGCAATTCTACAATACTTCAAGTGTGGACATAGAAGATGGCGATTGGGCCGGATCTTCTACTATATTATAATTTTGTGCTGCTCGAGCACGAGGATTAAATGTCGATTTGTGTACTACTCCCTTTGGCGGCTTTATTGTTAGCTCAAGAATGATGGGTGGCACAACTTCGGATGAATTTGTTGTCGAAATACTAGGTTGATCTGCAGCCTTGTTGTTCGACATCTATGGATTCCCATTATCTTTATTCCTTGTCGATATCAAAGCATCATTTTGCTGTTTTGAAATGGACAACATAAGCACTTGGCATGGGGAAGCATTATCGATAGCAACCATATTGCTTTCTAGGTTTGGAAATGGATTAGTCAATACCACTGAGGTATTTGAATTCTTAAAGAACTTCTTGACCTCAGCTCGATGCGGAAAATCTTTTGTCCAATGGTCCCCATCACATATGAGACATGGCTGAGTAGGTTTCTTTTTCCCAGTAGGGTTTCCAGAAGATTTTTCAGCAGTCGAATCTTCCTATTTCTTCTTTTTGTTTTTCCCTTTCTTCTTGCCCCCTGGTTGCTTCGGTTCTTTGCCTTTGTCCGATGACACGGAATTAACCTCTGAGGTAGGAAGTTTGCCATTTTCTTTTTTACTGGAAACTGCAAGGGCCTTACCAGATGGGGCCTTTGCGGTTTGCGCACTTGAGGTGCCAATCATGCCATCACCGGCATGAGTGTACCTGTTTGATTTAGGAGGGGGAGGAACAGAGAATTCTGGTCTAGGAGCGTTAGGAATTTTATCATAGAGCGTGCCAGACTGAGTATAGATCAAGTCTAGATATTGTGCACAAGCAATAACTTGCTCTTCAGTAACAACCTCTCCCTTGGCCACATCTTCTGTAATAGAAGGTAACAATGACTTAATAAAACATTCAGCTAGAAGCTGATCAGAAACATATGTCTTTACCATTCGACAATGACGTCACCACTCATGAATATGATGAGATATGTGAGTGGCCATTTTCTGTTTAAATTTGGTAAGGAGCTCTATTCCTATTTCGTACCTTATAGGTAACTGAAAATGGGTTAAAAAGGTAGTGGCAAGGGTGTTGAAGTTATCGAATGAAGCTCTAGACAATTTGATGTACCATTTCACTGTCAGACCAACTAGCATTCGCGAAAAAAGGTGAAGCCTAATTGAATCATCATTGAGGGTGTTGGACGAACACCACAAATGAAAGGTAATTACATGATTCGATGGATCTTCACCCGGATTTCCATTGAATTTAGGAATATCTGATGGAAGTTTATGAGGAATCGCTGACCACCAAGGGGCGTAAGCAATTGGATCATTTTTTAGCCGATTCAGATCTGGTAATTCTAAGGTTGCTACGAAAGGCAACTGTTGATTTAGGTTTGGCGAAGCATACCCAGGTATAAGATGGGATTCCCTGAGCAGTGGGTCTTTGGATACCAGCATAATGTATCTGATGCTGATAACTTTGATAAGTTTGATGGGCATAACCATTATAATATGATTATTGGTAACCATTTTGAACATACAGTTGCCCACTACCCTCAAAGCTTTGTTGCTTAGGTCCTCGGTAAGCTTGCTGGAATTGTGGTTGTTGATATTGTACCAGCCATGGTTGTTGGACCATTTGCTATTGTCCAATACTGGATGTTTGACCAAGATGAGGGGTGATAGTACCTATTTGAGCCTAAGTCACTTCAGTTAAGGAGCCACTAATCTGTGGTTGTGATTGAGTCATGGAGACAAGAGCTTGTTGTATTACGACCTGAGAGACTTGAGGTTGACATACAACAGGCAGTGCTTGTACTTGTGACACCATCACAATAGCCGGTGTAGTGGGAATATTTGACACAGGTTGATTTGGTTGCATTGAATATACAACTCTTGGCTATTGAGAAGTATTGGTACCCAAACACTGGATGCAATTCCAGCATGACCTGAATTTTGTTGTGAACTCTCATATGGTTGCTCTCCAAGATGGAACAATGAAAAGGCATACTGCCCCCGATATGGCGGAAATCTAGTGTTCAAAGAGTAATTGGTCTTTGGAGACTGGATTTCCCAAATTGATACTGATCTGAAGTATCAATTTGTTGAGTCTCAACATAAGAAATTCCAGATAAGATTTCAGATGAACAAATAGGAACAGACCATGCTATCGAAACAGTCCCTAGGTGGACTCATCTAGCGATTGAGAAGTAGTTGGGACAGATGGTATACCAGCAAACATTGTCGGAGTAGTAGTGGGAAGCTCTGTTGCTGCTATATCAGATGACACAGTCCTAGATGTTGATGGTTGTTCAGACATATTGAGTCTATCCAAAAGATTTCCTAGTGATTCGACAGCAACTTGCGATGAAGGATGATTGAAAGAACTAACTTCAGTAGTAGAAGGATATCAGTGGATCCCAGTTCCAAAATGCAATCGGGTACTGGATGGAAGATCCTCTACAATATCTTCTATAGCAATTAGTCCAGGTGCAAGAGGTAGACTGTTAGGTCCGTAAAATATTTCTGGTGCCGAAGAAGGTATAGTATCTATAGCGACAGATATTGGAGGGGTGACACCTTCCAAATCAGCCCTAGATGGAGCTGGTTCAGGAATAGAAGTGTTTACCGTTACACTAGGATCAGTTCTAATGTCCTCTTGTAACTGCGGAACTTCTTCTGTAGAGGCAAGGGTACCAGAAATAATTGGAGTAATTGGCGTCTCTGATGATGTTGAAACACAAGTTTCAAATAAACCAGGAGATTTCGACCCAGTTAAATGAGATCGTTTGGCCCGAAAAGGTTTCATTTCTAGAGTCAAAGATGGTTGACTCATTAGTCTCCATGAACAATGGGGTTTTTATTGACTTTCTTCCACGATTGCGGATTACTTGATCAACTCAAAATTAAAAGGGGAAAATTTTATTCCGAATTAAATGAATTTTATAACACTTTGACACAACTTTATTTTTTAATTTTTAAGAGTCGAGAAAAAGCTAAAGGTGACTCTAGTCGCCTTCGATTTTTAATGAGCCTAAAGTGACAAGTGCTCAGATGGACCTTTTCTTTTAGGGAGTCGAAAAGGAACGAAAGTGACTACTCTGGAAATCTAGATAGAGGGATTACCAAACCAATTTCAAAACTGCAATATACACCTTGGTGGTAAATTAAAGAGAAATTACCAAGGACTTTACATACGGAAGTCAATCTTCCCGAATGTTGTGTTCAGTGCATTGCGATCAATAGGGCGACAAACACGGCTTCCTAAGGATAAAGGATATCAGCCTATTGTTGTCTCCCGATATATACTCGACGATACGTGGGAGCACAAGTCCATACTGGCACTTGTCATATCAAAGAGGAGGAATCACCCAACCTACGATGAAAATGATAGTTACCAGGCTTTACGACGTTAGAATACATCTCTAGCCTAGAATTCTAGATGTTGTGCGTTAGGTTCCAAAGCGTTTTTATGTTCATTGAGTTTTATTTTATAGTTGATCTTTCTTAAGAGTTTTGCCTTTCAAGTTTCACCACGTGATATAGATGTACAATTCCTAAATATGCAATCTAAATGATAAACAGTCATTTGTTTTCTTTTAGCAATGAAAATTCTAGCTACTAAGGAAAGAAGAGTAAGATTCTTTCAACAGAGAGCAGAGAGCACACACTAAATGCACTTTTCCTAAATCAATTTCCGCATGCAGTCTAAATGCAAATGCACATGCACGTATTTGTTTTTTTGTTTACTTAATGTGAGAATGCCAAATAGAAAACTAGGTACAGATCTGAACTACTTTTCTTCAAAGCGACACTTTAGCAATTTCTTTTCAAAAACGAAATGAAGGCTAAGACAACACTTTCAGTTTCGAATGGAAAACTGCTTTTGACACTTCAAATAATTGACAATTCAAATCAAATACAATGGAAAAAGTAAAATCGAACATCTAAAAGAGGAAGATTTTACGACACTATTTTTCTTAACTAAAAATGATAGTTACGACACTTTCGAATCAAAAGACGACAGTTCGATTAAGCTACTTTTTGCAAAGGAGGACTGTAAATGATGAAAAATACATAAAAAAACATTTACAATTTCTTATCAATGGAGGCTAAATAATGTAAAGGAAGAAGGCTTCAACAATGATATACTGATCATAAGCAGCAAAACTACTGAATAGAGCTGAAGACAATGAAGAAAAAACCAAAATCTAGAGAGGGAAACAATCTCATTCAATCATCGCACTAGTCCTTAAGGGAAACAGGGATGCATTTCACCTGCAGCACACGGGAGGTGCGATGCATCCATACTGCCAATGAGAGACAGTGTGATGGTCCAGGGACAAGCCTGAGCTTGGTTTTCACTCACAATTTGCAGCTAAGTTCAGTGATTTAGGCCGAGATTATGATGGACAGTAAACACAAAGTATAGGGGTATGATCTTATGAGGTTATTGAGCCACCACCAGGGCACTTAGGATGTTTAGTTCATAAACAAACCCAGAGATTGACTGAAGCAGCATTGATCTACTTTGCAGTTGCATAGCAAAAGCAGTTCGAAGGCTAGCTGGCTTAACTTCAGGCTCCGTCTGTAGTTTATAAAGCAAACAACAATAACAAACAAACAAACTATTTGGTCCCGAGTGGAGTCACCATTTTGTTTCCAGGAAAACTAGTGTCTATTCAGATCTGCTAGTCCCACTAAGACGGGTAGCTATCTTAGAAACAAACAATTCAATGTAACTTGTGTTTTCCTTTATGGGAGATAGATAAGAGAGAAGCAGAGAGCACCAACCTCAGTCTTTCGCTTGGCTCCTTGCTTGTTTCCTGTCTCCTTTGATAGAGCTTTGCCACTCCTTTCTCACTTGTCCCGCTTCAAAGAACACTTGTAGAGGAAAATCAGCAAAAAACCACCAAAGCATTGAGATCTATGATACCATAAATAATGTAGAATCAGAAGTACATTAACCATACAAATGCATACATAAATACAAGATTCAGAAATACACAAGTATATGGAGGAAAACTCAAATAACTTTATTGATAGAAGTAGAAGAGAGGATTACAACCCAACTGTCTGATCCAGCACCATCCTCCCAGCATGAAAGCCCACTTCACCTCATGAAAAGCTAGATCACCCAAAAATACAATGTTTCACAGAGAAACCAACAACACTTCCTTACAAAATACAAAATTCCAACCTCTAGATCTTTAGGATGAGGGATTCATATATAGATATTTGCAGGGGGGTGAGTCAGCTTTTGGGTTTTTGATTAGTGTCATTTCACTGATAGTTCTTGGTTCCCTTTGGAGATTTCATGATCTCTTACTCATCCCTGGGTGAATTCAGAGAGGCAAGTGTCATATGAGCAGTTTCTAGAAGATTCTCTGACTTTCCACCTAGCAAACTGCCTCCGCCATTTTTCTACTCTCACTCATCACGCCCTATAAAAGGTCGTTTTAGTATGCATCACACCCCTTGTGTGTAACAAGTGAGATGCATTGCACCCTCAACATGGAGTAGTCTGTATGGTCCAGTTTTGACCAGTTCTAAGTAGTTTTTCAGGGAGAACTTATGGGAAATGATGTAATCAGTTGACCTTGATCCGTTAGGGTTTGAAACAACACTTTTAGGGGTTTGAGAGCCCTTGGTTTATCGACATATGTGATTGGGGTTGTAGTGCCCAAATATGTCTATAACACTCTGTGGTCCACACAATAGGATCATTAAGCTTCCAACTTCCTTTGCTATCTGCTAGCTTCATGATCCACTTGTACAGCTCAATAGGGAAATATGCGAAGAAAATTTCATGGATCTTTGTGTATAGGTAGCAGTCTGGCCACTCTTCCTTTGTCAGTCGTGGATTCCTATTCTCCTGCATCAAAAACTCGTGAATTCTCCTGTCAATCCAGCCTTTGATTTCCTTCATAGTTGGATTCTAGTGATGCGACATTAGATATATCTATGCAAATTCTAGTCCCCGCAATGGAACCATTTGTTGGCTTGATCGAGCCTGACCCAAGTTCAAAGCTAATTAGCCAAACAAATCCCTGTACTACTGTCCCTTTTGGCAACAACCCATAGAGTGCAGACTGGGGTCTCACCTGAAGCAGTATGGGGGGATGCTGGAACCAAGTTTCCGCACCCTTGACATGTCTGAGGTGTCATCAACTGTGAACTCACTTCACGCAGGCTACTTCGCACACTTCCCTGACCTGTAGTACTTTCGCACTTCGTTATAACTACCTTCGCACGACCCTAACCAAGGACTGCAGTACTTTCTCTCTCTTAAGACAAAGATCTGCGCTAATTCCATTAGTTATACAGCGGATCTTACTTCACCTCGTATAATAATTAGTTATCTTCACGTAAGCATATACTTTGGATTATATTCATTTATTCAACATATTCGTATAAGTTCGCGCAACAATTAAACGTAAACTTGCAATTCATACCCAAGATATTTCAACACATAAAATAGGAAAAGATACTCAGAAATATGATAGAAATTCTCTTTATTAATGCTTCAATCGGTTACAGACTCAACCTACCCTGCACACTCAGCTGCAGGGGTCTGCGTACTTAGCTGCAGACTGCTAGGCCTCTGCGCACTCAGCTACAGATACTTCTCCTACTCTACGACCCAAAGAATCGACTCTACACTTCAACTTAGACTTAATTCATCCTTCGTTGTCTCATGTTCTCCCTTGTCCTTTTACATCTTAGAGCCTCGCTCTATTTATACAATCCCATGGTCCACGAACCATGGGTAAAACTCTTAAGCCGACATTACATAACAAAAATAAGGGTAGAAAACCCTATGAATCAATTACAACTTTGTGCTCTGTGACCACAAATCACAGAGTCTTTATACTAGAATTAGTCAAAACGTGGGCCTTAGCCCCAAAACATGGCTTGGGG
Organism: Pinus taeda; assembly: GCA_000404065.3. Classification (NCBI taxonomy): domain Eukaryota; kingdom Viridiplantae; phylum Streptophyta; class Pinopsida; order Pinales; family Pinaceae; genus Pinus; species Pinus taeda. The sequence continues at coordinate 30,008 of APFE030240658.1, read as the reverse complement.
GATCCCGTGCCCAACAATATGTTGAGGATGTACATAATGCATTAGCAAAGAAGATGGGAGGAGTATCTTCCATTGGTTGAGTTTTCATACAACAAAGGTCATTAAGTGTCATTGAGAATGAGTCCTTTCAAGGCACTGTATGGGCAGAGTTGTAATACTCCCATCAACTGGAGTGATCCTTTGAACAAGGTACTTATTGGACAGGATATGTTAGCAAACATGTAACAAGAAATGCAAGTTATAAATAAGAATCTAAATGTATTACATGATAGACAAAAGAGTTATGTGGAACAACACATGGAATTCAAGGAGTTTAAGGTAAGGGAGCATGTGTATTTTCACATCATGCCCAAGAAGAGATATTTGAGGATTGGATCATGTGCCAAGTTGGCACCACGGTATTGTGGGCCTTTTGAGATCCTTGAGAGGATTGAACCAGTGGGCTATCGACTTGCACTGCCTCCAATATTGAAAGTCCATGATGTTTTCCATGTTTCATTGCTTAAAATTATATAAAGGATGTTGATCATGTGATTAATTGGTTTGTATTACAGGTGGCACAAGAAGGAGAATTACAGTTGGAGCCTCAGTGCATATTGCAGCAGAAGTAGATCATGCTCAGGAACAGAGCCATAGAGCAAGTTAAAGTGAAGTGGAAGAAATTTGGTCCTAAAGAAGTTATATGGGAGATGACAGATCAAATGTGGGCCATGTATCCTTCTTTGTTTGCCAGGGGAGGCAAAGCAATTTTGGTATGATGGTTAACATATGTTTGTTGTGCTTTGCTAATGTTTTGGTATATGTGCATATGTATATGGATATAGATACGACCACGAGCTATTTTATAAAGCTTCAATAAATGATATGGTTTTTATCTTGTCATGTTGCCATGATGTTTTGATTTTGAGCAGGTTTTTCATTGTAAATACTACAACGAGCTAAGTTATAAAGATCCATGGGCAATATGTTTAATTTTCAGTGGTTTTTCTGAGGTCTTGGTGTGGTTTAACACCAAGGAAATTGTTCCCCAAGGGGAAGGGGTCTGTAACAGCCCTTGGTAAAAAGTTCATGTAATAAAATTTAATAAAGGAAAAATAAGACCACGGTTAAGCGACAATTATTCCAACCTGGATGTTGGAAAAATATATCCTAGTGGGCATCATTGGATGTGTTTATGGCTAAGGAAATTGGCAAAGGCAATGGTTAAGGAATTAAAAAAGGAAAAAGGCATTTTTGGCACATTTATTTATGAAAATAAAGGAAAATAGTAGAAAAGGAACGTGAAAGGTCACATGTTGCATCTTTAGAGGAAATTGAAAGAAAATAATGGAAAATGAAGAAAATAGAGGAATAATTGATAAAAAAAGGCTTCTGAGGATCAATTTGTAATGTTTTGTTAGCTCAGTGTTGGAGCTCTCTCATTATTCTCTCTCTCTCTCACTCTTGGACACTTAGAGTTTTCTTAGAGCTTTCTAGCTTTGGAACAAGGAAGGGAAAAGCAAGAAAAGGAAGGACGAGGAAAGGAAAGGAAAGAAAATACAAGGAAGAGAAGGATCAAGCAGCTTCATTAGGAATAATTGCAGGTAACATATTGCATGTGTGATTTCCTAGTTCATTTCACATGCATGGATTTGAATGTTAGTATATGGTTCTCTTATTGTCGGTGGTGTTACACAGTAATTTGTCACTGCCTTCACTAGTCCTTCTACTATATCATGTGTCCAAGTCAAACATGCTCATACTGAAAAAATTCTCTCTTATGTTGCGAATTGACCCACTTTTCCTAAGTTATCTGCGTCATCACGACTATGGACTTAATATACGCACTGAACGGCGGTCGTGAACAGTCCAACAGCGCTTCCAGTGTGGAAGTACATCTGTTTCCCGCGACGGTCCGATTTTATGCTCTGGTGCAAGGCTATTTTCTATCTTTAGCGACAGTCTGACAGGCTACATTACCTATTAGCAATGACAACACTAAAGCTTAGTTATACACTCGTAATGATCCAGATTGGGCGAATTTGTTCCAACAGTCGGCCTTCTGGATGACTCCAGACCTGGTTGTTGGCATAGTTTGTGTCGCCCTTCCTTCTCTGGTATGGCAATTCCATCAATTGTGCTACCTTCCTTGGGGATAAGCTCTCTCCTCCACCTTTCATGGAGACTCCTTCTCCTATTTCAACACTCACCTTTCCTATGATCAGGTAGTTGGTAACTTCTTGGATTGAGAAGTGCTGTTAGTGCTTTTGAGTTTGATAGATAGCTGGTGTCGATGTGACCAGTGTGAGAGTGTTGATAGCTTGTGGAAGGTTGTGAAGTGCCCTTGACTTGATGTAAAACTTATGAGTGAGAGAGAGACTTTGTATGTTGGGTGATCCATCTTCAAAGAGTGAATGCTTGAAGAACGTGCTGCCTGGATTCCTCTGAGAAGGCTTGCGATGTCAAGAATTTGGTTGTAAGCTTGCTCTTATTTCATTTAATACAATCAATGATGTTTTCCTATGTCTTGTATGTAATTTACTTGATAGCTCATGACTTCTTGACTTTGTGAGTAGACAGATCATTGTTGTTTTCCAGTTACGTGCTTTGTTGTATTTCCTTTGCATTGTTTCAAGTTGATCACTCATTGAGGAGAAGGAAGTGAAAGCTGGAGCAGTGCAACGGAACTCCATCGACCATTGGTTGAGGTAGGCCTCCAACTATGACTGCTTAAGGAAATCTATTGTTGATTTGTCCTTGTTTGTGACTAGACCCACTCTAGGGCTAGAGGGGTTGCCTCTGTCCACAGAGGGAACACTTTCTTACATCACAAATTGGTGACTCCACTGGGAAGTCCGTCCTATGTTCTTATCTTTGCTCTTGTTTTGATTTTGATTTGGTCTCTCTTTGTTTTGGGGATTAATTATCAGTCTTTTGGGTCACCTAGATCGATCTGGGAAGTCCCTCTATTGTCTGTTAGATTGGCTAGTTTTTGTTTAGGAGTTTTTGGCTCGTTTGCCATTGTTTTTTACATCATCGTGGAACATAGTTTAACAATCACGCTGACGTCACACTTACTCTTTTGTAAAGTCTTGTGCATCGCTGAATAACATCACACAGTCGTGACGACTCCTGAAATCAGTTCATCGCGGAAAAGGCGTGTACTTCCGCAATGACGTCGCCCTGTTTCTATAGCTAGCTGCTTATCAGCACTAGTTGCTAGTGTTGTCCTTGCGATGATACCTATAGAATTGATTTTCTCAATTCTGTGTCCTGAGTTTGCCAGTCCTGTTGATCTCTTGCCTTTTTTCGCTTGCTTAGTCATTTGTTTTCCACTATTTACGGTTAAGGCACTCTTTCTTTGGCTTTGTTGAATGAATCTTGCCTTTTTTGCCTGTGTGACCTAGTTCATTATTTCAAGTGCCTTGAATCAATTGGCTTGGTTGCTAGTTTTCTTAAGATTCATTTACAACTTTCTTGTTGGTTTGATTGAGCCTTCCTCATTCTTTGTTTCTGGTTGATTTTTAGTGATAATTATTGAACCAATCTTTGGTATTGATTCGATCTCTTTTCACTACCGAACATAGATCATGATTGTTTGGATCAACTGGTTCTTTCACACTTGCTTGTTTGTTTATTTGAATTTAAAACATCAAAAATCAAAAGACTGCATGCATTTAGTGTGCAAAAGTGAAAGTGAATTTGCATTTCAAGGTTGCATATTGGAAAGCGAATGATAAAAACTCTCATTAGTAGTATCCATGCACTATAGGAATTGATGTCTATATGCATTGTGTGATTGCATTTACTCATCTCGGTTTTCTTGGTTTGGGAATGATCTCTCTACCCTCCCGTAGGTAAGTTTTCATTGAAGTAAAAGGATATTTCATTCATTCTAGCTGCATCCTAGGTTTTGTTGTAAACATACGATAAGGCCTGAAAACTGAGAAATAATTCAAGATCAACTTTAAAATGAACTGAATAAATCTAACAACGCATTGGAACATAACGCTCATTATTTAGAGGTCTAGGCTAGAGATGTTCTCTAGCGTCGTTAAACCTAGTCACTATTGTTCTCATTCAAGGTTGGGTGATTCCTCCTTCTATCACACAATAGTAGTCTAGTACGGAATTGTGCTCCCATGTACCATCGAGTATATGTTGGGAGACCCCACTCGGTTATCATCCTATATCCTTAGGAAGCCATGTCTGTCGCCTTGCAAACCGTAACACACCGAACACAGCATTCAGGAAGATTGACTACCATATGGAAAGTCCTTGGTTTTCATATGACTGCCAAGGTGCATATGCAGTTTTACGGGTTGTTTGGTAAACCTTTTGCCTAGTTCTCCAGAGTAGTCACTTTCGTTCCTTTTCGGATTCCATAAAACTAAAGGTCCATCTGAGCACTTGTCACTTTAGGCTCATTAAATATTCGAAGGTGACTAGAGTCATCTTTTTGTCCTTTTCTTGACTCTTTAAAGATTAAAAGGTCAAGTTCTGTTCCTGTGTCTTAAAATTTATTTGGCCACATTCACATTTACCCTGTTATATCTTGTTTGCGTTTAGTTTGAGTAGGGTTCTTTCTCGTTAGTTTTCCTAAGATTTTGAATTGAATCATCCTGGCGAAATCATTGATCCCGTCTCCCATTCCAAGTGACCAAGGGTCTCCATCCTCTGTCACTCCCGAGGTTCATGTTGTTAGTGATACTCTCCTTGTTATCTCGAGTATCCAACTGCTTAACTCTCGCGCCCCAGAGGACGAGTCTTACAATATAAATTGGAACCTCGTTTGGGAGCCTTCTGAAGAAGACTTTCCTGCTACTCCTCCTATTGTTTCGGTCCCGATGTCTTCCTTCGACATGGATGAGATGACTCCCATCTTCAGTGAAGAGTCCTTTATGTCAGAAAGTGAAATACCTATTCCCACAGAAACTTTTCCTTTCCATGCAACAGAAACTTCACCTTTCCGTGTTACTTCCCTTGGTGTCACGTTGCCTTTAAGATATAATGTTTTGGCAGACATCATTGGTTCCAGTTCTCCCCTTTTGAGTTCCATGTGGTCTCGTACCGTCCCTCTGACTTCGGAGTCATTCACACTTCAAATTCATAGTGTCCATCACATCTGTTCCGACCATGCCAACTTTTTGTGTGGCTTCTTCAACCCCTGTTGTCAGTGCCACCACTGCTTCTTTAGTGCTCACTACTATTTCCAGACCTTCTACTGGTCCTACCTATAGTGGCCCAACGACAGGAGTTGTTGATCCTACACTAAGTGCCCCACCTTCCTCTGGTTCCATTCCAGCAGGGGGGGCATATGATCAATATGTACAAGCTCTTCAGAATCTGTACAAGCTCTTCGAAATCTAGATCCTCAAAAACCATTTAATTATTATGATTCTCATGAAGCTCATATCTATTACCCCGTACCTATGCCATCTCAACAAACAGTTGAGGTCATGGTTTCGTTGTCCGTTGCTTGGGGTACCACCACTTATCATGGTGGCCAAGCACCACCTGTGAATTTTCAAGGGCCACCTTATCAAGGTCAGCCGTCTTACAGACAACCTTATCTAGGGCAACCTGGAGGCCCACAAGGACAACCCTTCCAGGGACAACTTTCGGCCTTTGGTGGTTCTTCCTTTACCTATTTTGGGCAACCTTCTGGTAGTTCGGGACAACCTTACAGTTAACAAGGTCAACCTCGTGTCCAGCAAGGCTACTCTTCTGGGAAAGTTGGTTAGCCTTACGTTCAGTTAGACCAACCCACTATCCAGCCTAGTCAACCATCTGGACAAAGTGGTCAGCCTCAAAATCAACCGGGCCAACCAACTGTCCAGTCTCCTCAGCCATCCGACCAGTCGGGACAACCCTCAGTTGTGCAAGGACAACCCACTACCCAGTAAGCTCAACCTTCTGGGCAAGTGGGTCAACCTCAATATCAGCTAGGTCAACCCTCTAGCCAGATGGCTCAGCCTCAAGTCTCCCAAGGACATCCGTCTCGCCCTGTTCAAATGGACACTCAAATGATTGTTGCTTCTCAAGCGCCACCTAGTTTTCAGCCCCAGTCTGGGCTCCAGACCCAATCTGGTCCTCAAATTCAGGTTGGATTCCAATCTCAACCTGCTTACCAAACCCAACCTGGCTACTAGGCTCAGTTTGGAGCCTAGCCACCTTATGGTACCCAGCAATCCCAAGGGCAAGTCCAATTTGCCCCATATCAAAATTATCAACAACTGCAGGTAAATCCTTATCAGAATTTCCAGCAACCATATGTTGCTCCTGTAGGCCAAGTTGGTAATCAGTGGAATGCTGGGGGGCAAATCCAGGGTCAACCATCCAGTTATAGCTATAACCCCTACGGGCAAAATTCCTACGGACAAAACCCTTATGGGCCAAATCCGTCCGAACAAAACCAATGGGGGAAACAAGCAACTAGATGGAACTCTGGTACTACCTCCTACCCATGCCCCAAATGTCCTTTAACCCTTAGTTACCATTTTTAGTGACGTTGGAATTACCGGACGTGTCCAAACTAAAAAATTATCCCATTCTTCATAATCTGTATTGGCCGCTGATTCCAACTAAAATTCCAGGTGATTGTCCCAAGTTTGATGGTAAAGCTGGAGAAGATCGCCAAGCTCATGTTATGACATATCATCTGTGGTGCTCGTCAAATTCATGGCATGATGATTCAATCCAGCTCCGCCTATTTCAATGGACTCTCACTGGCTCTGCTGCTAAATGGTATATTGAGTTAGCTCGCGGATCTTTTCAAGATTTTAACTCGTTAGCTATGGCATTTCTAACTCATTTTCAGTTACTGATTCGATATGAAATGGGCACACATCTCCTAATATCCTTAAAATATACTACGGCCACACATATCTCCGACCATATTCATGAATGGAGATGATGTCGCCATTTGATTAAGTTTTGGATTCCTGATCAGCTTCTGACTCACTGGTTTACAACTTCATTTGTCAGTCTGATAGCTTGAGACATTGCTATGGGGGCATGTGTAAATGAAGAGCAAGATATTGCGCGTGCTTAGTACCTTGACTTGGTTTACTCCTAGTCTGGTATGTTATATGATTATCTGCTTGATGCTCCGAGGCCCAGAACTTCCAAAGCTCCACCAACACCATCTGTTGATGGTGTCATCGGTTTTGTCAATTTGCCCTCTAAGAAATCTTCCGTGAACCTTGGGAAGCAAAAGTAGAATGCTTCAAATGAAAGTAATTCTCAGGCTATATCCAATGCTGGTAATACTTCCAAGGTGAATGTCGTCCAGTCCACCACGGTAGACAAAGCCTCGAAATGGAAAAAGAAGGGAAAAGGAAAGAATAAAGCTGAACAGCCGAAGCACGATTCCCCTAAACCTCCACTTGAGGAAGGTGCCAGACGCAAGCCTAAGTATCCTTGCCTTATCTGTGACGAGGATCACTATACCAAAGACTTCCCAAGGTGGTCTGAAGTTAGTCGTTTGATGAAAGGTGCCACTCGAACTCCTACCATGCTCAAAGAGCCTTTTCCCTCGCAACAAACTCAAATGGTGGCTGATCCATCTCAATCCTCTTCTCCCTTTGGTTCTCAGGTATTTATGGCTAGGACGATTCCCATCCACATTAGTACTCGGGCAAAAGAGTATCCATAACCTGCTGAGAAGGAGCCTGAGGTCCCCTCTAGTGCTCCTCCGTCCAATTCTGGTCCTCTTCATATTGAGTGACCTAGCACTGAAACGGTCATCCGACCTCCTCCTAAAGGTGTACTCCGGAAATCTTCATACAACCCTAATGCTCGTGCTACTCAGCACTATGGCATTGTTGAGGACTTAGCCCAGGCTCCGTCAACTATGTCCGCATTAGAAGTTCTCCAAAGTTGTCCCTCTCAAAGGAAGTCTTTGCTATCAGCCATCGGTGGCATTGACCCGGCCAGCTCAGATTTGATTACTTTTGACCTGGCCAACCATATACCAAGGTTGCCTCACCAAATTTCCTTCCTTATTCAGGCCATCATCAATTCTAAAACGATTCATTGTACCGTCATTGATGAAGGCGCTTCTACTTGCATAATGTCAGTTGCTTGCTGGAAGGATATTGGTTCTCCGACTCTGAGCCAGTCTCATATGACCTTGGAAGCCTTTGATGGGAGAGAGTATCATTCTTATGGTATACTCCAATGCTTTCCCATTACATTGGAAGGAAAGATGGTCAAAGTGGAGGTTGAAGTTGTCGATGCAAATTTAACTTACAACCTCCTTTTAGGATGAAGTTGGACATATGCCATGCGAGCCGTGGCTTCATCTCTATTCTGTGTCATTCATTTCCCTCATCAGGGGAAGATCATCACAGTAGACCAGCTGTCCTTCTTCACCTCTTCCTCCGATGGAAACATGCCTTTCGTGGAGCATACCTTAGTTCCTTTTGAGAGTGTGGGTGCTGGACTCTTTAAAGATCCTGCCCTTATGGGTGTTTTTTCACTCCCACCTCCCAACGTCACCCCCATCAATATGATTTATGTTCGCTCTGATCCATGGGTTCTTCCTCCTGCTGATCAGATAGAATCCTGGGGCGATGAGATGTCGTTAAGTCCTGCCGAGCTCAACTACATCGAAATTGTTTCTACATCGGCTCCATCCTCTGAATCTGCTCCTCCGAGCAAAGCTCTCGATTCGTACATGCAGCCCCCTTGGCTTGGAGATAATGCTTCTTCAGACCCTTTATAGGAACCTTTTCCTTCTGATGAAATGATCATTGAGACTATGTCATTCAAGAAACCCCCTTGGCCTGATCATCACCATCGTTCCTCGTTTCTCCCTACCCATCGGGAAATGCTTACCTGTCTTGAGCGATTTGCTTCTTGTTTCCCCTTTCAACCTCTTTAGACACCTATCCAGATCCATCAAGTATCTTCTGAAGGGAATATGGGGAACATAATGAAAACTCAGCCAATCGACATCTATGTTAAACCAGGGATTGTCGAGCACATCCATGTTGGAGTAACTTGTACTCCAGAGGAGATTCAGCTTTATAAAGGTATTTTTTGAAAATTCCATGATGTGTTTGCCTGGTCTTACGAAGAGATGCCCAGCATCGATCCTAGCATTGTGGTGCATGAGATACTTACCTATCTGGGTGTTAAACCTGTTCGACAATGTCTACGCCCCGTGCACCCCCGAAAGGCTACAGCTATTAAAGCAGAAGTTGAAAATCTTCTTAAGGTTGGTTTTATTTACCCCATCCCACTCACAGATTGGGTCTCTAATATTGTCCCTGTAACTAAAAAACAGGGCACTATCAAGGTCTGTGTTGATTACCGTGATATTAATCATGCCTGTCCCAAAGATAACTTCCCTACACCCTTCATTGACCAGCTCATTGATGAGTGTGCCGGGAGTGAAATATACTCATTCATGGGCAGCTTTTCTGGTTATAACCAGATTAATATTGCCCCTACCGATCAACACAAGACTGCCTTTATCTGCCCGTAGGGCACTTTCACTTATAAGAAACTCCCTTTCAGCTTAAAAAATGTTGGTGCCACCTTCCAACGTGCAATGTCTTACGCATTTCATGATATTTGACACATTGTGCAACCTTACCTGGATGACCTGCCGGCTCATTCAGTAAAACGCCAAGACCATCCAACCCACCTTCACGAAATTTTTCTCTGTTGTAGACACTATCGCATCCAGCTTAATCTGCATAAGTGTTTCTTCTGTGTCGAGTCAGGCAGACCTCGGGTTCATCATCTCCCAGGAGGGTATCTGTTTGGATCCTCTTAAAGTCGAAGCCATCTTGAATCTTCCTCCCCCTACTCCTTTGAAGCAATTGCAGATTTTGTAGGGAAAAGCAAATTTTCTACAACGATTCTTTCCAAATTATGCCGAAGTGGCTAAAGGCTATATGGGGTTATTAAAACGTGACACCCCCTTTCTTTGGGATACCGCTGCACAAGATTCATTCAAGCGCCTCAAGGCTCTCCTTGTTTCTTCTCCTTTGTTGTGTCCCCTTGATTATCACCGAGACTACACTCTTTATTTAGCCGTTGCTGATACCACCATCGGCATGGTTCTAGTTCAAGACGACGATGATGGTACTGAGCATGTCATTTATTATCTCAGCTGCAATTTACTTGATATGGAAACTCGTTATGCCTATGTCGAGAAATTGGCATTGGCCGCCATTTGTGTTGTCCAACGTTTCCGCCATTATATATTGTTGCATACCACAATAGTGATTTCTGATTACAACCCGATAACGTACATTTTGTCACGTCAATTACTGGGGGGAAAATACTCAAAGTGGATTGTCATCCTCCAAGAATTTGACTTGGATTTCACTACCACCAAGTCCAAGAAGTCCCTCATCTTCACTGAATTACTTTGCTCTCTTCCATCTATTACCACACCCTCTCGGTTAGAGGACCATATTCCGGATGAAACTCTGTTCTTGATTAGTACCCTCGATCCTTGGTACGGGGGCATTATTGTCTATCTTCAGACGTCCTCTTTTCATCCCGATTTTTCCAAGGATGCTCGGCGATGGATTCACCATCAGTATCAACCTTATCACATTATTGGGGACACCCTGTACGGACTCGGCGCCGACTCTGTCCTCCGTCGATGTTTAACACTCGAGGAAGCCGAACGAGTTTTAAAGGACTACCATTCTGGCACCTGTGGTGGTCACATGTCCGGGTATGCCACTGCTCAGAAGATTCTTCGTGCTGGTTATTTTTGTCCCTCTATCTTTAAGGATTGCATTCTTTCCATCCGCTCTTGTCATGAGTGCCAAATCTATCAACAAAAAATGCGCGCACCTCCCGCTCCATTGCACCCTATTGTTACCATCGGCCCTTTTTCCAAATGGGACATTGATTATATGACCTGTAACCCTTGCTCGGCAGGGGGGCATGGGTATATCATCATTGCCATTGATTATTTCACAAAATGGGCTGCGGCGATGTCTACACAATCCAAGGATGGTCACATAGCGGTGCAATTTTTGTTCAATCATGTTATTTCACGATTCAGAGTACCTCAAGGTATCGTCACTGATTACAGCAAACACTTCCATAATCATATGATGACTCAGTTAACAACCCAGCTAGGCTTGCGGCATGATAGCTCGACACCGTACTATCCTCAGGCCAATGGCCAAGTGGAAGTTGTCAACAAAGTTCTAGTTACAATGCTTCAACGCACCGTTGGCATGGACAAGTCAAACTGGCATTTGATGTTGTTCTCTGCCTTATGGGCCTACCAAACTTCAGTGAAGGATGCCACTGGGTTCACCCCGTTCCAATTGGTTTACGGTCTGGAGGCTACCCTTCTGATTGAGTGTGAGATCCCTTCTTTGAAATTAGTCGTCGAATTACTCCCCAACACTACTCCGGTAGAAGAACATCTTCTCTACCTAGAGCGACTAGATGAGACCTGTCGACTAGCCTCTCTAGCTATTGAAGCACAAAAGAAGAGAGTGAAAACTCACTTCGATCATACTGTCCATCCTTGTTCTTTTGTTGAGGGAGATTTAGTCCTGCTTTATGATCAAGCAAATGATAAGCTGGGGGTAGGCAAATTCGAGCCTATGTGGCACGGGCCTTATATTGTAAAGCGAGTTTTGCAAAAAGGGGCCTATGAGCTGATTGATTATGAAGGTAACCCTCTAGATAAGCCCCGAAATGGGCTTTATTTGAAAAATATTACGCATGAACCCCATGCACTCTGATTTGTACATATGTGTGTTCTCAGCAAGTGTGTTGTGTGTGTGTGTTTTCATGTTTGGCTTGGTGTGTAGGCATAATTGCCGCTTATTATGTCTTTTTGCTTCGTGTGCAGATGTCTGGTACACCTTACATTGGTTTCACTGATGGTGCCTGCTGTAGTACACGCAACCTGTCTTCTGCAGCATGGGTGATCTACGATCCTCACAGTGAGTTAGTAGACCTTCAAGGTGTTTGTTTGGGTTGTACCACAAACAATGTTGCTGAATATAGTGCTGTTATCGAATTACTGACTGAGGCTATCAACCTCGACATTCGTGCATTGGTTGTGAATCTAGACTCTCAACTTGTTGTCCACCAGCTTAATGGGCGTTATTCTGTCAAAGATCATCGGATTTTAAGGTTGTATTTATGTGTTAAATTGTTAGAAAAGAATTTTGATGTTATCACATATCAGCACATTCCAAGACGATTAAACACGTTAACTGATGCATTAGCCAACCATGTATTAGACAGACATTTGCGTAACATGTAATCAAAACAGCATATAGAAGCATTCAAAACACAATAATGAACCATAGGAATATGTATATATATATTATATAGATATTATATATATAGATATAGATATAGATATATATATATATATCTCATGTGGCGCACTGAGGCGCTCAAAAAATAAATGTATATGTCCAAATAGAGTTTGTGTTCTCCATACATCCGAGACACATGTCTCTCAAAAATCAACAGGAAATAAAACTTAGGTGTCTACTGTGGTGCGTTATGCTCCCTATAACACATCACTGCTCGTACAACCCGTCTCAACAATCGATGCACCCTAGGTATTACCCATACTGTATGAATCTGGAACTCTATGGGGACCTCCTCGATCCCCATGTAATCAAGGATCCCCGTCATCAAACCCTCGATATTTTGGGCCACTGTCTCTATCGAATCGCCAGCTGGAGGAGCCAAGGCTAGCTCTCTGATACCCTGTGGGTCCCTCCACGCCTCTGGAGTCAATCCTACAGACCTCACTGGTCCCACATCTACAAATACCATAGAGTACCTCATTAGGACATATTCATGAAAAAATCTAAAAACATCATAAAAAATAAAATACAAAAATAGTGTGGTCAAGTGCTTTACTGCCATCATCCCACTGCTCGCCAAGGGGTAGCTGCATGTCGGGATCTCCACGAAATTCCAACCCAGCATATGACTAGTCCTCAATGAAGATCGTCTGGTGCTCTATCCACTCACGAAATAGTGTCCCCCATGACACTGGGCGTCCGCCACCTCCTCGTGGCATAACGTGTGCCCACCGTGTGATCCTGGTCTCCCACGGTCTGGGTGCGTCCAAGTCCATATCTTGCAACTGCAGTGCCAACACCTGCTCCAGCATGAGTGGGATCAAGATGGACCCATAGCCAAATTATTTCATCTCTCCTCGACGACATTTGGTAAGTTGTCCCTTCATGTTGACCGTCACTGTTTCTGCCCAGTTGAACATGGTCAGATTAAGGCATTCGAGAGCCAACCATAGTTGGGTCTTCGATGCCTCGTGTTGGGCTTGGAAGCCTGCTGCCCTTGTTACCATAAATAGAACTACACGAAGCACCAAGTCTTCCACCGTCAGGATGGCCACCTTCCCTCTCTTTGATTTGCGTGCCCGAGGGTACACTCGTGCCATCAACATCTCTAGTGATTCACCCCCGGGGCATTGGCCCTCTACGATCGGCCTCTCACCACGACGGGATAATCCGGTCAGGAACATCAAGCTCAATGTCCTAGCCCTGGATTATGAATTTTCCATCTGTTGGGTTCCATGCATAGATTATGAGCTCTAGCAAATCGGTTTGGGCTCGAAGGTGCAGAGTAAGGAAGAATTTTAGCAACCCGCACACACGTAAAGCATTTCGGCACCCAGCATCAGCAAAAGCTTCCTCATCGTTAACATCATGAGTTCGTTCCTACCAAGCAAATGCCATGATGCCCTACATGACAAGAAAATATGAGTTAGAACTTCGTTTATAAATTTTAATTCATAATTTGCACAAAAAATTAGTTTTGCGTCGTCATCGCGACTGTTTTTAAAACAGTTGCGATGGCGTGAAGTTGACAGTTCATTGTTCTCACGGTCATCGCAAGAATACATCATATTCTCACGACGATCGGAAAGTGTTACGTGTAAATTACGCTCAGTAATCGCGGACCTGAGCGGCATACCCGCGATGACCGAGCGGCGGACTTCGAATCAAAAAATCTGTCTAAACTTACATACCTAACACTGAAATGCATGAAAAGACTACTGAAATGAAGTGCAGGGAGAAGTCTACTTACTTGGCAAAAGCTTCACGACGAACCGTCAATGGATGAGGCCAGAATCAGCTTGAGAACTTCGCTCTGGTTGGTGCTCCAAATGCTCCAATGGTAAAATGAGCCGTGCAAATGGTAAAAACAAATGAATTACCCCCCCTTTTTATAGTAATTTTTTGAAATATTAAAAATTTCGCTTTATAATGTGGGTATTTACCATTTTTATTGCATGTTTAATTAGATTTTTTTGGTTTCTAACTGTGTTTCCGCATATATTAATCATTTATGTATAATGGGTTTTACGTTTGATGTGTTTTGTGCAGAGCTATAGGTAGTGGAGTTATGTTGTACTTCATATGCACTTTGTCCGTAAAGTTGTCTTTAATGCTCTTTTCTGACTTAAAAGACGAAAAGATAGCCGAGTTGTTCCTTTCGACTCGTTAAATGAAATGAGAGGTGGTCTTCTTTAAGCTCTTTTCCGACCGTGTAAGCGTGAAAAGGTTGCCAAGCTTTTGTCATTTCAGGCTCATTATTGGTTACGAAACGGCGTGGTTTCGATCGCATTTCTACTGTTTCGGGTCGAGGTCACTAATCACGAAAAGTACTCCTTGATCGTAATGGTCAAGCAGTTCTTTCGAGCTTCGTTTTATACTTTTCCAGGCTCGATAGACACAACTCTATGAAAAAGGACCCCCCTAGAGTTTTCTTTTTTGTGTCTTTTTCAAAATCTCTAAACATGAAAAAGACTTTGGGTTTTACCTATGTCGGACTCGTTAAACCCTGATGACATTGGACTCGTCACCATGACGAGACTCAAGCCTCTCCTCCCTAGGGCTCGTAAAACTATTACTAGGTTGGAATCGACAGAAGGTCGAACTTATATTACAACCATATGCTATCCCCTTCAAGCTTGTTTTCAAAAATAATTGGGGTACTCACCAACAATGGTGGGGGAAAATTTGGAAATCATCATTGATTGTCTATCATAGCTAGTCACTCTTGAACATCGACACTTTTTCTTCTTGTCGGGTTGGGATATCCATACATCGTCATTTGGCCTTCCATGGGTTTGGGTTGTCATTGAGCCTCATTCCATCTGATCCATGTTGTTTCCATTCAGCCTCTGATCCCTTGGTACCTAAATGCTGCCACCCTCCGAAGTCGTGTCACCGACATGTTCAAGAGTATAATCCTTCTGCATTTTAGACCCTCGCTTTTTCCTCTGGTACTCTGTTTCACCATCTACCACTTGTCCCTTGTCTCGTGTCATTGACGGGGAAAACATGATGGCCCTCCTGTGATGGATCATCTCCTGTCGACATCAGCTCATTATCCAGGAGATTGATCAAGAGATCCCTTCTGGTACCTTGGAGCTTGCATGCTGCAATGGCAAGCTCTTCATGCCTGATGGTCAACTTACATCATTGGTCGCCGATTGGGTGATTCCATGAGTGTTCGACTTCAACTCATTATTCACACTTCGTGGATTGTACTAGATAGTACCTTGAGAAACATTGGCATTATTGGTGGTTTCTCTCGCGCTTGTTAACGATTTACATCATCGACCGGTAATCAAGCGATTTTCTATCATGCTCAACTTTAGCACCTCTATTTGCATGCTAGAACTTGTACTATGATCGGTTGGGTTCAAGACCCCAAACTTAGATTACACATGTTTGGGTTGCGTGGATTGGTTTGTGATTGCATGACTCATTGATGGATGGCTGTGACCATACCTGAGTCTTTATGGATGGCTGTGACCATACCTTTACCATTATCATGGTCTTATTCGTTGGATGGCTGCATCCATACCACAGACTTAGTTCCTATGTCTTTTGGATGGTTGCGCCCATGCCTAGACTACATGTGTTTCACTATCAGAGAGATTAGTTGTACTTGCGCCTGTAGGTTCTTCCAAATGGTTTTAAGCATTTCACCCCTCCCACTCTCTCGGGCTTCATACTTTAGGGGGCATCTGTTACATAGTAATTTGTCACTACCTTCACTAGTCCTTCTACTGTGTCATGTGTCCAAGTCAAACATGCTCATACTGAACAAATGCTCTCTTATGTTACTAATTGACCCACTTTTCCTAAGTTATCTGCCTCATCGCGACTATGGACTTAAGATACGCACTGAACGGTGATCGTAAACAGTCTAGCCATGCTTCCAACATAGAAGTACATTTGTTTCCCACGACGGTTTGATTTTATGCTCCGGTGCGAGGCTATTTTCTATCTTTAGCGACGATCTGACTGGCTACATTACCTATTAGCGATGTCAACGCTAAAGCTCAGTTATACACTTGCGATGATCCAGATTGGGTGAATTTGTTCCAACAGTCGACCTTCAGGATGACTCCAAACCTGGTTGTTAGCATAGTTTGTGTCGCCCTTCCTTCTCTCGTATGGTAGTTCCATCAATTGTGCTACCTTCCTTGGGGATAAGCTCTCTCCTCCACCCTTCATGGAGACTCCTTCTCCTATTTAAACACTCACCTTTCCTATGATCAGGTAGTTGGTAAATTCTTGGATTGAGCAGTTCTGTTAGTGTTTTTGAGTTTGATAGAGAGCTGGTGTGGGTGTGATAAGTGTGAGGGTGTTGATAGCTTGTGGAAGGTTGTGAAGTGCCCTTGACTTTATGTAAAACTTATGAGTGAGAGAGAGACTTTGTATGTTGGGATATCCATCTTCAAAGAGTGAATGCTTGAATAACGTGCTGGCTAGATTCCTTTGAGAAGGCTTGCAACGTCAAGGCTTTGGTTGTAAGCTTGCTCTTATTTCATTATTAATACAATCAATGATGTTTTCCTATGTCTTGTATGTAATTTACTTGATCGCTCATGACTTCTTGACTTTGTGAGTAAATAGATCATTGTTGTTTTCTGGTTACGTGCTTTGTTGTATTTCCTTTGCATTGTTTCAGGTTGATCACTCATTGAGGAGAAGGAAGCGAAAGCTGGAGTAGCGCAAGGGAAATCCATCGACCACCGGTTGAGGTAGGCCTCCAACTATGACTGTTTAAGGAAATCTGTCCTTGTTTGTGACTAGACCCACTCTAGGGATAGAGGGGTTGCCTCTCTCCATAGAGGGAACACTTTCCTGCATCACAGGTGGCATGGTTTTACCATGTTATGATAGTGGTATTTAGCCTAGCCTTGCCTTTTTCCGGATAACCATGGTGTGATGGGATTTTCTCAGTTTTGAGCTTTGGAATTGCTAGATGGTTTTGGAATATGGGGCAGAGGTGGTCTCAAGAAAATTCTAAAAGGCCTAGGAATCCCTTCACTGTTTTTGGCAGAATACATGGTAAAACCTAAGGATGGAGTCTCAGTTTAGGTCCTAGTGATCTGGTGTGGATTGCGGTAAATCCTAAGAGACTAGTGTCTTGGTTTAGGGCCTAGTGATTTGGTGTGGATTGCAGTAAATCCTAACTGATAAGGAGACAGAAAATTTCTCCAGGATAGTGATGGAGTCCACAAGCGTTCCTAGCTTGGTTTGGTTTTGTGATCTCGGTGTCAGTTTTGGTGAGATCACGGTTTAATGAGGGTGGGGGTGGTTTAAGCTCTGTATACCCTTGGTTGTTTTTGGATTGGTTTATCCATGAGATACCACATTCATGCTTGGAATATGGCACAAGGATGACTGACTAAAAGAAATATTTGGTTTAGCCATGTCTATGGTCGAGTGGTACGTGGAAGTCGTGAACTTAGTTGGCTTTGCCTATGTTTAATAAAAGCTAACTTCTCTTGCTTTTGTACTTGTTATTATATGGATTTAATGGTTGTTATCTCATTTATATTTACATTGTTTATTGTTGGTTATAAGCATGGTCATATGACTGGTTATTGTCATGGTTATTTCATGTATTTACTTGTAACTAAAAGGATAATGGATGCAAGACCTAATTGATGTCAAAACAGTTAAGGGAAGAGGGTGATGATCCTTCTTGTCGAGTCTCATATGTGTTATCTGTCGTTTATGATCTTCCTTGTATTTATTTCCTGTAGATTGCATTGATGCCAAGTGTTTGATAGAATGTCAATCCCATTTGGAGATGGTTAGGCCTAGTCGTAGAGTCAATATTTTATTTGTAAGTCTTGTCATCATGTAATTCATGGATTGTGAAAGCTACATGGGTTTGTGAGAAGTGACTTGGATTCTGGGCCTAAAAGTTGGCACATATCCCAAATTCGTAGGCACAGGTTTGAGGAGAAAATTCCCTAGACGCGTGCATACTCATGTCGCGCATGCATCCAAAGGTTTCCAGACACACCCTTGTCCATATCAAGGGAGTGTCTGGGGTAAAAATCTTAGTGGGACCCAAGGGCTAGTCAAGGGAATTACTGGGATGCATTTTGGGACTCCTGTAGTAGGTGCCGAGGGTTTGATATTGTGTGTTTTGGCGAGTTCCACTTCCTTAACGTCACTTAGGAGGTCGAATCATATCATAGTAACTTCTTGTCACATGTTTACCCCAGTTGGCCGGTTACTTGGGTAGATGTGGAGGATGTCATTCAATCAAATTCATTAGGAAGTGTATAAATAGAAGTGTGATGAATCATTTTGACCACCATCGCTTGGATTGGATCATTCTCTCTTGTGATATTTTTGTTATTATTTTGGAGGACGAAATTGGATGAATGGGTGAACTTTGATGTTTGGATCTCAACATTTTTTCCTTGGAGCTTCACTATTGACATATAATGATGATTGGATATACTTTTTCATACATGTAAGTAATCTTTTAATGTTATTTTGTCATTATTCTTATGTCACATGCATGTTGCTGGGGATTTTCGCTATACTAGGCTGAAATTTGTTGTTTCTCTTATGTGAAATTGTGGAAATTTGTATTTTTATAGTGTTGCATCATGTCATGGGCCATGTATGAATAAGTGAATGTCCCTAGAGATATTTTTTTCAAATTTTATTTTAATAAGTCAGCATATATTATATATTGAAGTGTAAATACCTTGAAGAAATTGACCCATGCCTAATTGCCATGCGAAATTATTCGAGAGGCCTCCTTGACTAAATGAAATCATCTCAATCATTGGAATCTCCTTGACTCCCTTTCTCACAAAGGATTAGGAACTGATCCTCCATAGGAGATCACCTAAAATCATATTTTTCTCACCTTTCTCTCTTTCTCTCTAGGCCTAGCCTACATAGGTCACCTAGGGCATCAATTATCACATAATCTAGCCATCTAATGATCCAAATGGATATTGGTGGCCCCTCACCTATTCCACCTACAGACCCAAGTCAATTTCACATGTTTCCTTAATTGTAGCACGATTTACTATTTTTGGCAGTTTTTCGGATTCTGAACTTCTAGAGCTGTTTTGAGGCCATAAATGATATTTTTCGGGCAAAATGATGATTTCTATAGCAATCCTGTTGGAAGTTGTAGTCCTCGGAGAGATATTTCCAATGAGTTATCATACATGTCAAATGAAGATAATATGACCAAGTTACGACCCCGGGAAGTTGGCTACCCAACTAACCCCAAAGAGGCCCATAAACGCTTGGTCTTACATCTCCTTGGGTTATGGTTTTGGTTGTTTAGGATTTTCTCTTATTGTTCAATAATAAAAATGCCCTCGAGCATCATTGTAACTTAGTGGAAAGGCATGTAGCCACCACATCTCTTCTCAGAGATAAGCTACCATCGCCTAAGCGATCTTATTTCCATTTTGTTTGTAAGCATAGTTCAATATTTTTCTATTAATGAAATGAAGTTTTTTTCTGCTACATATTGATGAGCCCCAAAATTGGTAACTTGTTGGGCTCATTTGGCCTAATTATCCTTGTTCAGTCCTTGTTCAAATCCTTCATTTTCCATAGCTTATGCATTTATTTTCAGTATGTTTATGTCATTGTCGAATAAGGGAAGTCACTCTTCCTAGGTGGCTAACACGTGCTTATTTCAGGTTTTTTGACACATATTGGAGCAAAATCGAGCAATCATGGGCTATAAGACAACCAAGTCTGAGGTGAGGATTTGTAGGGTGGTTGTTTATGGCATTAAATAACCCTTCCTCGGGATCTTCACCCCCAACTTCGAGCTCCAAAGACCACCAAAACCGAATCTAGAAGGCAGCCAAGCAGAATTTAGAAGGGACTGTCTACCTCACAGTTTGGACAGCCGAGTTCCACAGATTGAGGAGGCCAGCTAGGTCCCTCGTGATGTATAAATGTTGAGGCCTCAGCCTTCGTAAGGGACTTTTGAAACTATTGTGTATTTTGCACCCCAGTGCTGCTAGTCCTATTTTGTTCTTTTGTAGCCGTTTTTGGCATCACTCTTATGATTATTTTTTGGATAATGAGAAGCAGTTTGGTTTCCTATCAAATCTGATTTTTTCATTGGAGCCATAGCTCTCAGGGTTGGGCCCAACCTGAGAGCCTAGGGCCTCCTTTCCGTACTGTTACTTTTCCTTTACGTATCATTGTTTCCCTTTATGCATTTGAACGTATTTCTGTTATGTATATTTAGTTATGTTGCTGGAATAGATCACTGTTTATGAATGACATTGCTTCAGGTGCTTTGGTAGGATAATAACAGAAAAGCTTCAAAGAAAAGGGACAACCACACTCCAGGTTTCACCTCATCCTTATTGGATTAGGGGCTGGAATTGAGGAGACAGTGCTGCCTCAACAAAAACACTAGTTTGCTTGACCATGCAATCCTTAGTGTACTGTTTTCATTTGAAAAGATTAGTCATGGGTTTGGACATCTGAAATGTTTCTTTGCATAGTTGATGTACAAGGTTTTCTTCCCAATAAAGCTGTTGTTCATTTATGTTGTTGATGGTTAGACTAGATTAGCTCAAGATTTGATCATTTGCAAGACTTTGTTGATTTGATCGAAGTACACCGTGCAGTGCATCTCCTCCATTCGTTCATCCACCCAAAGCATCATCTGAGCCACCTGTTCTGTCTCTTAGTTGAGTTTCTCGTCTCCCATCTGTCCTTTTGTCCATGTAACCCTACCTTCTTGCTCATCATTGCCTTAGCCTTCTTCAAGCCAAGTCAGCCTTCTACACCTCTTCACCACTCCATCCACCAGTCCTTAGGCCATTTTAGACCCCTATCCTACCTCCAGATCCATCCATGCACCTTCCCTCACTCATCCATCCTCTAAAAACCGATTTCCAAACATCCTGTAGAAATTTTGAAACATCCTGTAGAAATTTTTGAACATCCTGTGGAACCCCTGCAAACTTCCTGTAGAAGCTCACAAATGAGGTTTCTTGATAGCCAAACCTTGTGAAACTCTTTGGAAGAGCGTTAGGGACTCCTTAGACCCTCTCTAAACCTTTCCAACCTTTTCCAAGCATTTCTTTTCCTTGATCCACCCTTGCACAGTAAAGTGTAGGTTTTAACCCCGTACAGAAATTACCTGCATACGAATTCTAAATCACAGGAAAAATAAAAATGCGAGAGCATAACACATAAAACACATATACACAGACATTTCCCACTGGATCTCAAAACTGAGACTACCAGCTTGATTTTTCATTATATTCCTTTCAATGTTACAATACATATTTATACATGCCGAAGCATCCAATACCATGGACCGAAAACTATCGCGTCCAAAACCAT